>CM050168.1:274164857-274298278 GCA_027410445.1 Discoglossus pictus | reverse complement strand
ACAGTTATATACAGAGACATGAGAGCTGGCTGGGGTAATAACAGTTATATACAGAGACATGAGAGCTGGCTGGGGTAATAACAGTTATATACAGAGACACCTGAGAGCTGGCTGGGGTAATAACATTTATATACAGAGACACCCGAGAGCTGGCTGGGGTAATAACAGTTATATACAGAGACACATGAGAGCTGGCTGGGGTAATAACAGTTATATACAGAGACACGAGAGCTGGCTGGGGTAATAACAGTTATATACAGAGACATGAGAGCTGGCTGGGGTAATAACAGTTATATACAGAGACACCCGAGAGCTGCCTGGGGTAATAACAGTTATATACAGAGACATGAGAGCTGGCTGGGGTAATAACAGTTATATACAGAGACACATGAGAGCTGGCTGGGGTAATAACAGTTATATACAGAGACATGAGAGCTGGCTGGGGTAATAACAGTTATATACAGAGACATGAGAGCTGGCTGGGGTAATAACAGTTATATACAGAGACATGAGATCTGGCTGGGGTAATAACAGTTATATACAGAGACACCTGAGAGCTGGCTGGGGTAATAACAGTTATATACAGAGACACCCGAGAGCTGGCTGGGGTAATAACAGTTATATACAGAGACACCCGAGAGCTGGCTGGGGTAATAACAGTTATATACAGAGACATGAGAGCTGGCTGGTGTAATAACAGTTATATACAGAGACATGAGATCTGGCTGGGGTAATAACAGTTATATACAGAGACATGAGAGCTGGCTGGGGTAATAACAGTTATATACAGAGACACATGAGAGCTGGCTGGGGTAATAACAGTTATATACAGAGACACATGAGAGCTGCCTGGGGTAATAACAGTTATATACAGAGACACATGAGAGCTGGCTGGGGTAATAACAGTTATATACAGAGACACCCGAGAGCTGGCTGGGGTAATAACAGTTATATACAGAGACACATGAGAGCTGGCTGGGGTAATAACAGTTATATACAGAGACACCCGAGAGCTGGCTGGGGTAATAACAGTTATATACAGAGACACCTGAGAGCTGGCTGGGGTAATAACAGTTATATACAGACACATGAGAGCTGGCTGGGGTAATAACAGTTATATACAGAGACACATGAGAGCTGGCTGGGGTAATAACAGTTATATACAGAGACACCCGAGAGCTGGCTGGGGTAATAACAGTTATATACAGAGACATGAGAGCTGGCTGGGGTAATAACAGTTATATACAGAGACACATGAGAGCTGGCTGGGGTAATAACAGTTATATACAGAGACACCCGAGAGCTGGCTGGGGTAATAACAGTTATATACAGAGACACCCGAGAGCTGTCTGGGGTAATAACAGTTATATACAGAGACACCGGAGAGCTGGCTGGGGTAATAACAGTTATATACAGAGACATGAGAGCTGGCTGGGGTAATAACAGTTATATACAGAGACATGAGAGCTGGCTGGGGTAATAACAGTTATATACAGAGACACCCGAGAGCTGGCTGGGGTAATAACAGTTATATACAGAGACAAGAGAGCTGGCTGGGGTAATAACAGTTATATACAGAGACACCGAGAGCTGGCTGGGGTAATAACAGTTATATACAGAGACACCCGAGAGCTGGCTGGGGTAATAACAGTTATATACAGAGACACCGAGAGCTGGCTGGGGTAATAACAGTTATATACAGAGACACCGAGAGCTGGCTGGGGTAATAACAGTTATATACAGAGACACATGAGAGCTGGCTGGGGTAATAACAGTTATATACAGAGACACATGAGAGCTGGCTGTGGTAATAACAGTTATATACAGAGACACCCGAGAGCTGGCTGGGGTAATAACAGTTATATACAGACACATGAGAGCTGGCTGGGGTAATAACAGTTATATACAGAGACACATGAGAGCTGGCTGGGGTAATAACAGTTATATACAGACACATGAGAGCTGGCTGGGGTAATAACAGTTATATACAGAGACACATGAGAGCTGGCTGGGGTAATAACAGTTATATACAGAGACACCCGAGAGCTGGCTGGGGTAATAACAGTTATATACAGAGACACCGAGAGCTGGCTGGGGTAATAACAGTTATATACAGAGACACCCGAGAGCTGGCTGGGGTAATAACAGTTATATACAGAGACATGAGAGCTGGCTGGGGTAATAACAGTTATATACAGATACACATGAGAGCTGGCTGGGGTAATAACAGTTATATACAGAGACACCTGAGAGCTGGCTGGGGTAATAACAGTTATATACAGAGACACCGAGAGCTGGCTGGGGTAATAACAGTTATATACAGAGACACCGAGAGCTGGCTGGGGTAATAACAGTTATATACAGAGACATGAGAGCTGGCTGGGGTAATAACAGTTATATACAGAGACATGAGAGCTGGCTGGGGTAATAACAGTTATATACAGAGACATGAGAGCTGGCTGGGGTAATAACAGTTATATACAGAGACACATGAGAGCTGGCTGGGGTAATAACAGTTATATACAGAGACACATGAGAGCTGGCTGGGGTAATAACAGTTATATACAGAGACATGAGAGCTGGCTGGGGTAATAACAGTTATATACAGAGACACCTGAGAGCTGGCTGGGGTAATAACAGTTATATACAGACACATGAGAGCTGGCTGGGGTAATAACAGTTATATACAGAGACATGAGAGCTGGCTGGGGTAATAACAGTTATATACAGAGACACATGAGAGCTGGCTGGGGTAATAACAGTTATATACAGACACATGAGAACTGGCTGGGGTAATAACAGTTATATACAGAGACACATGAGAGCTGGCTGGGGTAATAACAGTTATATACAGAGACACCCGAGAGCTGGCTGGGGTAATAACAGTTATATACAGAGACATGAGAGCTGGCTGGGGTAATAACAGATATATACAGAGACACCCGAGAGCTGGCTGGGGTAATAACAGTTATATACAGAGACACATGAGAGCTGGCTGGGGTAATAACAGTTATATACAGAGACACCCGAGAGCTGGCTGGGGTAATAACAGTTATATACAGAGACCTGAGAGCTGGCTGGGGTAATAACAGTTATATACAGACACCTGAGAGCAGGCTGGGGTAATAACAGTTATATACAGAGACATGAGAGCTGGCTGGGGTAATAACAGTTATATACAGAGACATGAGAGCTGGCTGGGGTAATAACAGTTATATACAGAGACACCTGAGAGCTGGCTGGGGTAATAACAGTTATATACAGAGACACCCGAGAGCTGCCTGGGGTAATAACAGTTATATACAGAGACACCCGAGAGCTGGCTGGGGTAATAACAGTTATATACAGAGACATGAGAGCTGGCTGGGGTAATAACAGTTATATACAGAGACATGAGAGCTGGCTGGGGTAATAACAGTTATATACAGACACATGAGAGCTGGCTGGGGTAATAACAGTTATATACAGAGACACCTGAGAGCTGGCTGGGGTAATAACAGTTATATACAGAGACATGAGAGCTGGCTGGGGTAATAACAGTTATATACAGAGACACCCGAGAGCTGGCTGGGGTAATAACAGTTATATACAGAGACACCTGAGAGCTGGCTGGGGTAATAACAGTTATATACAGAGACACCCGAGAGCTGGCTGGGGTAATAACAGTTATATACAGAGACACCTGAGAGCTGGCTGGGGTAATAACAGTTATATACAGAGACATGAGAGCTGGCTGGGGTAATAACAGTTATATACAGAGACATGAGAGCTGGCTGGGGTAATAACAGTTATATACAGAGACACATGAGAGCTGGCTGGGGTAATAACAGTTATATACAGAGACACATGAGAGCTGGCTGGGGTAATAACAGTTATATACAGAGACACCCGAGAGCTGGCTGGGGTAATAACAGTTATATACAGAGACATGAGAGCTGGCTGGGGTAATAACAGTTATATACAGAGACACCTGAGAGCTGGCTGGGGTAATAACAGTTATATACAGAGACACCTGAGAGCTGGCTGGGGTAATAACAGTTATATACAGAGACACATGAGAGCTGGCTGGGGTAATAACAGTTATATACAGAGACACCCGAGAGCTGGCTGGGGTAATAACAGTTATATACAGAGACATGAGAGCTGGCTGGGGTAATAACAGTTATATACAGAGACACCTGAGAGCTGGCTGGGGTAATAACAGTTATATACAGAGACACCTGAGAGCTGGCTGGGGTAATAACAGTTATATACAGAGACACCCGAGAGCTGGCTGGGGTAATAACAGTTATATACAGAGACACCTGAGAGCTGGCTGGGGTAATAACAGTTATATACAGAGACACCTGAGAGCTGGCTGGGGTAATAACAGTTATATACAGAGACACCCGAGAGCTGGCTGGGGTAATAACAGTTATATACAGAGACACCTGAGAGCTGGCTGGGGTAATAACAGTTATATACAGAGACACCCGAGAGCTGGCTGGGGTAATAACAGTTATATACAGAGACATGAGAGCTGGCTGGGGTAATAACAGTTATATACAGAGACACCTGAGAGCTGGCTGGGGTAATAACAGTTATATACAGAGACACCTGAGAGCTGGCTGGGGTAATAACAGTTATATACAGAGACATGAGAGCTGGCTGGGGTAATAACAGTTATATACAGAGACATGAGAGCTGGCTGGGGTAATAACAGTTATATACAGAGACATGAGAGCTGGCTGGGGTAATAACAGTTATATACAGAGACATGAGAGCTGGCTGGGGTAATAACAGTTATATACAGAGACATGAGAGCTGGCTGGGGTAATAACAGTTATATACAGAGACACATGAGAGCTGGCTGGGGTAATAACAGTTATATACAGAGACACATGAGAGCGTGCTGGGGTAATAACAGTTATATACAGAGACATGAGAGCTGGCTGGGGTAATAACAGTTATATACAGAGACATGAGAGCTGGCTGGGGTAATAACAGTTATATACAGAGACATGAGAGCTGGCTGGGGTAATAACAGTTATATACAGAGACACCCGGGAGCTGGCTGGGGTAATAACAGTTATATACAGAGACACCTGAGAGCTGGCTGGGGTAATAACAGTTATATACAGAGACACCTGAGAGCTGGCTGGGGTAATAACAGTTATATACAGAGACACCCGAGAGCTGGCTGGGGTAATAACAGTTATATACAGAGACACCTGAGAGCTGGCTGGGGTAATAACAGTTATATACAGAGACACATGAGAGCTGGCTGGGGTAATAACAGTTATATACAGAGACATGAGAGCTGGCTGGGGTAATAACAGTTATATACAGAGACACCCGAGAGCTGGCTGGGGTAATAACAGTTATATACAGAGACACCTGAGAGCTGGCTGGGGTAATAACAGTTATATACAGAGACACCTGAGAGCTGGCTGGGGTAATAACAGTTATATACAGAGACACATGAGAGCTGGCTGGGGTAATAACAGTTATATACAGAGACATGAGAGCTGGCTGGGGTAATAACAGTTATATACAGAGACACCTGAGATCTGCCTGGGGTAATAACAGTTATATACAGAGACACATGAGAGCTGGCTGGGGTAATAACAGTTATATACAGAGACATGAGAGCTGGCTGGGGTAATAACAGTTATATACAGAGACACATGAGAGCTGGCTGGGGTAATAACAGTTATATACAGAGACATGAGAGCTGGCTGGGGTAATAACAGTTATATACAGAGACACCTGAGAGCTGGCTGGGGTAATAACAGTTATATACAGAGACACCCGAGAGCTGGCTGGGGTAATAACAGTTATATACAGAGACATGAGAGCTGGCTGGGGTAATAACAGTTATATACAGAGACATGAGAGCTGGCTGGGGTAATAACAGTTATATACAGAGACATGAGAGCTGGCTGGGGTAATAACAGTTATATACAGAGACACATAAGAGCTGGCTGGGGTAATAACAATTATATACAGAGACATGAGAGCTGGCTGGGGTAATAACAGTTATATACAGACACATGAGAGCTGGCTGGGGTAATAACAGTTATATACAGAGACACATGAGAGCTGGCTGGGGTAATAACAGTTATATACAGAGACACCCGAGAGCTGGCTGGGGTAATAACAGTTATATACAGAGACATGAGAGCTGGCTGGGGTAATAACAGTTATATACAGAGACACCTGAGAGCTGGCTGGGGTAATAACAGTTATATACAGAGACACCTGAGAGCTGGCTGGGGTAATAACAGTTATATACAGAGACACATGAGAGCTGGCTGGGGTAATAACAGTTATATACAGAGACACCCGAGAGCTGGCTGGGGTAATAACAGTTATATACAGAGACACCTGAGAGCTGGCTGGGGTAATAACAGTTATATACAGAGACACCTGAGAGCTGGCTGGGGTAATAACAGTTATATACAGAGACACCCGAGAGCTGGCTGGGGTAATAACAGTTATATACAGAGACACCTGAGAGCTGGCTGGGGTAATAACAGTTATATACAGAGACACCCGAGAGCTGGCTGGGGTAATAACAGTTATATACAGAGACATGAGAGCTGGCTGGGGTAATAACAGTTATATACAGAGACACCTGAGAGCTGGCTGGGGTAATAACAGTTATATACAGAGACACCTGAGAGCTGGCTGGGGTAATAACAGTTATATACAGAGACATGAGAGCTGGCTGGGGTAATAACAGTTATATACAGAGACATGAGAGCTGGCTGGGGTAATAACAGTTATATACAGAGACATGAGAGCTGGCTGGGGTAATAACAGTTATATACAGAGACATGAGAGCTGGCTGGGGTAATAACAGTTATATACAGAGACATGAGAGCTGGCTGGGGTAATAACAGTTATATACAGAGACACATGAGAGCTGGCTGGGGTAATAACAGTTATATACAGAGACATGAGAGCTGGCTGGGGTAATAACAGTTATATACAGAGACATGAGAGCTGGCTGGGGTAATAACAGTTATATACAGAGACATGAGAGCTGGCTGGGGTAATAACAGTTATATACAGAGACACCCGGGAGCTGGCTGGGGTAATAACAGTTATATACAGAGACACCTGAGAGCTGGCTGGGGTAATAACAGTTATATACAGAGACACCTGAGAGCTGGCTGGGGTAATAACAGTTATATACAGAGACACCCGAGAGCTGGCTGGGGTAATAACAGTTATATACAGAGACACCTGAGAGCTGGCTGGGGTAATAACAGTTATATACAGAGACATGAGAGCTGGCTGGGGTAATAACAGTTATATACAGAGACACCCGAGAGCTGGCTGGGGTAATAACAGTTATATACAGAGACACCTGAGAGCTGGCTGGGGTAATAACAGTTATATACAGAGACACCTGAGAGCTGGCTGGGGTAATAACAGTTATATACAGAGACACATGAGAGCTGGCTGGGGTAATAACAGTTATATACAGAGACATGAGAGCTGGCTGGGGTAATAACAGTTATATACAGAGACACCTGAGATCTGCCTGGGGTAATAACAGTTATATACAGAGACACATGAGAGCTGGCTGGGGTAATAACAGTTATATACAGAGACATGAGAGCTGGCTGGGGTAATAACAGTTATATACAGAGACACATGAGAGCTGGCTGGGGTAATAACAGTTATATACAGAGACATGAGAGCTGGCTGGGGTAATAACAGTTATATACAGAGACACCAGAGAGCTGGCTGGGGTAATAACAGTTATATACAGAGACACCCGAGAGCTGGCTGGGGTAATAACAGTTATATACAGAGACACCTGAGAGCTGCCTGGGGTAATAACAGTTATATACAGAGACATGAGAGCTGGCTGGGGTAATAACAGTTATATACAGAGACACCTGAGAGCTGGCTGGGGTAATAACAGTTATATACAGAGACACATGAGAGCTGGCTGGGGTAATAACAGTTATATACAGAGACACATGAGAGCTGGCTGGGGTAATAACAGTTATATACAGAGACACATGAGAGCTGGCTGGGGTAATAACAGTTATATACAGACACATGAGAGCTGGCTGGGGTAATAACAGTTATATACAGAGACACCAGAGAGCTGGCTGGGGTAATAACAGTTATATACAGAGACATGAGAGCTGGCTGGGGTAATAACAGTTATATACAGAGACACATGAGATCTGCCTGGGGTAATAACAGTTATATACAGAGACACATGAGAGCTGGCTGGGGTAATAACAGTTATATACAGAGACACCAGAGAGCTGGCTGGGGTAATAACAGTTATATACAGAGACATGAGAGCTGGCTGGGGTAATAACAGTTATATACAGAGACACGTGAGAGCTGGCTGGGGTAATAACAGTTATATACAGAGACATGAGAGCTGGCTGGGGTAATAACAGTTATATACAGAGACACCCGAGAGCTGGCTGGGGTAATAACAGTTATATACAGAGACATGAGAGCTGGCTGGGGTAATAACAGTTATATACAGAGATACCTGAGAGCTGGCTGGGGTAATAACAGTTATATACAGAGACATGAGAGCTGGCTGGGGTAATAACAGTTATATACAGAGACACCCGAGAGCTGGCTGGGGTAATAACAGTTATATACAGAGACATGAGAGCTGGCTGGGGTAATAACAGTTATATACAGACACATGAGAGCTGGCTGGGGTAATAACAGTTATATACAGAGACATGAGAGCTGGCTGGGGTAATAACAGTTATATACAGAGACACATGAGAGCTGGCTGGGGTAATAACAGTTATATACAGACACATGAGAGCTGGCTGGGGTAATAACAGTTATATACAGAGACATGAGAGCTGGCTGGGGTAATAACAGTTATATACAGAGACATGAGAGCTGGCTGGGGTAATAACAGTTATATACAGAGACACATGAGAGCTGGCTGGGGTAATAACAGTTATATACAGAGATACCTGAGAGCTGGCTGGGGTAATAACAGTTATATACAGAGACACCTGAGAGCTGGCTGGGGTAATAACAGTTATATACAGAGACACCCGAGAGCTGGCTGGGGTAATAACAGTTATATACAGAGACACATGAGAGCTGGCTGGGGTAATAACAGTTATATACAGAGACATGAGAGCTGGCTGGGGTAATAACAGTTATATACAGAGACATGAGAGCTGGCTGGGGTAATAACAGTTATATACAGAGACATGCGAGCTGGCTGGGGTAATAACAGTTATATACAGAGACATGAGAGCTGGCTGGGGTAATAACAGTTATATACAGAGACATGAGAGCTGGCTGGGGTAATAACACTTATATACAGAGACACCTGAGAGCTGGCTGGGGTAATAACAGTTATATACAGAGACACATGAGAGCTGGCTGGGGTAATAACAGTTATATACAGAGACACCCGAGAGCTGGCTGAGGTAATAACAGTTATATACAGAGACATGAGAGCTGGCTGGGGTAATAACAGTTATATACAGAGACACCTGAGAGCTGGCTGGGGTAATAACAGTTATATACAGAGACATGAGAGCTGGCTGGGGTAATAACAGTTATATACAGAGACATGAGAGCTGGCTGGGGTAATAACAGTTATATACAGAGACATGAGAGCTGGCTGAGGTAATAACAGTTATATACAGAGACATGAGAGCTGGCTGGGGTAATAACAGTTATATACAGAGACACCCGAGAGCTGGCTGGGGTAATAACAGTTATATACAGAGACATGAGAGCTGGCTGGGGTAATAACAGTTATATACAGAGACATCCGAGAGCTGGCTGGGGTAATAACAGTTATATACAGAGACACATGAGAGCTGGCTGGGGTAATAACAGTTATATACAGAGACACATGAGAGCTGGCTGGGGTAATAACAGTTATATACAGAGACACATGAGAGCTGGCTGGGGTAATAACAGTTATATACAGAGACATGAGAGCTGGCTGGGGTAATAACAGTTATATACAGAGACACCTGAGAGCTGGCTGGGGTAATAACAGTTATATACAGAGACATGAGAGCTGGCTGGGGTAATAACAGTTATATACAGAGACACCCGAGAGCTGGCTGGGGTAATAACAGTTATATACAGAGACATGAGAGCTGGCTGGGGTAATAACAGTTATATACAGAGACACATGAGAGCTGGCTGGGGTAATAACAGTTATATACAGAGACACATGAGAGCTGGCTGGAGTAATAACAGTTATATACAGAGACACATGAGAGCTGACTGGGGTAATAACAGTTATATACAGATACATGAGAGCTGGCTGGGGTAATAACAGTTATATACAGATACATGAGAGCTGCCTGGGGTAATAACAGTTATATACAGAGACATGAGATCTGGCTGGGGTAATAACAGTTATATACAGAGACACCTGAGAGCTGGCTGGGGTAATAACAGTTATATACAGAGACATGAGAGCTGGCTGGGGTAATAACAGTTATATACAGAGACACATGAGAGCTGGCTGGGGTAATAACAGTTATATACAGAGACACATGAGAGCTGGCTGGGGTAATAACAGTTATATACAGAGACACCCGAGAGCTGGCTGGGGTAATAACAGTTATATACAGAGACACATGAGAGCTGGCTGGGGTAATAACAGTTATATACAGAGACACCTGAGAGCTGGCTGGGGTAATAACAGTTATATACAGAGACATGAGAGCTGGCTGGGGTAATAACAGTTATATACAGAGACACCCGAGAGCTGGCTGGGGTAATAACACTTATATAAAGAGACACATGAGAGCTGGCTGGGGTAATAACAGTTATATACAGAGACATGAGAGCTGGCTGGGGTAATAACAGTTATATACAGACACATGAGAGCTGGCTGGGGTAATAACAGTTATATACAGAGACACCCGAGAGCTGGCTGGGGTAATAACACTTATATAAAGAGACACATGAGAGCTGGCTGGGGTAATAACAGTTATATACAGAGACACCCGAGAGCTGGCTGGGGTAATAACAGTTATATACAGAGACACCTGAGAGCTGGCTGGGGCAATAACAGTTATATACAGAGACACATGAGAGCTGGCTGGGGTAATAACACTTATATAAAGAGACACATGAGAGCTGGCTGGGGTAATAACAGTTATATACAGAGACACCCGAGAGCTGGCTGGGGTAATAACAGTTATATACAGAGACACGCGAGAGCTGGCTGGGGTAATAACAGTTATATACAGAGACACCTGAGAGCTGGCTGGGGCAATAACAGTTATATACAGATACATGAGAGCTGGCTGGGGTAATAACAGTTATATACAGAGACATGAGAGCTGGCTGGGGTAATAACAGTTATATACAGAGACACCTGAGAGCTGACTGGGGTAATAACAGTTATATACAGACACATGAGAGCTGGCTAGGGTAATAACAGTTATATACAGAGACATGAGAGCTGGCTGGGGTAATAACAGTTATATACAGAGACACCAGAGAGCTGGCTGGGGTAATAACTGTAAATAATGCCTTTTAAATACATTAAAAAAATTGCTACAAATTCTTTTAATTTTACATGTTATTTTAGACTAGACAATTACCTGTCAAAAAATTACGGCAATTCGTAGTATAATTTTTAATGTTTCTCTCCCTCCCCTACGTCTCTTTCCCACCCTCTCATTTTCCTTTTTCTCTCTCCCTTCCCTGTATTTCTTCCTCTGTCTCCCACCCCTGTGTCTCTTCCGCCCCTCTCCCTCCCCTGGGTCTCTTCCACCCCTCTCTCTCCCCTTTGTCTCTTCTTCCCCTCTCCCACCCCCTGTATCTCTTCTTTCCCTCTCCCTCCCCTGGATCTCTTCTGCCCCTCCCCCACCCCTGTGTCTCTTTCGCCTCTCTCCCTCCCCTGAGTCTCTTTCCCACTCTCCCTCCACTGAGTCTCTATCCACCCTCCCTCCCCTATGTCTCTCTCCCTCCCCTGTGTCTCGCTCCTCTACCATGTGTCTTTTCCCCTCTCCCTCACCTGTTTCTCTTTGACCCTCTCTCCCCCTCCTTCCATTGTCTCGAAACCCTTTCCCTCCCCTGTGTCCCTTCCCCCTCCCCTGTGTCTCTTCCCCGTCTCCTTCCCATGTGTCTCATTCCCACCCTCTCCCTCCCATGGTTCTCTTTCCCACCCTCTCCCTCCCCTGTGTCTCTCTCACTCCCCTGTGTCTCTCTCCCTCCCCTGTGTCTCTCTCCCTCCCCTGTGTCTCTTTCCCTCCCCTGTGTCTCTCTCCCTCCCCTGTGTCTATTTCCCCCCTCTCCCTCCCCTGTGTCTCTCTCCTCCCATGTGTCTCTTTCCCCCCTCTCCCTCCCCTGTTTCTCTTTGCCCCGCTATCCCCCTTCTCCCTCCATTGGTTCTCTCCCCCCTCTCCCTCCCCTGTGTCTCTTTCCCCCCTCTCCCTCCCCTGTGAAGGTCTGCAATATCCTTTAAGAAAATGTGACTCTATTTCTTCTATCTATTGCAGGGCTCTTAGCCAGATATGGGGTATCTCTTAGAGAGCCTTCCAGGAAGGTCATAGGTCTAACCTTCCATGCTAGCCCTGTTTATTAGATTATATATTTTTCATTTGATTTATGTTGTTTAGAATAAATGATGTGTAAACACTTTTTAAAAACGGCGTTTAATCATTTAATAAAGTTGACAATTTTTAGATACTCCTAACTGTGTAAAGACAAAGAAAACATTAAAAAAAACATTACTATTAGAGACCACTAAAAAAACAGAATATTTAAACTCTTAGTTACCCTTTAGATGTAGTAATGATTAGTACCATTGCTGGTATACAAACTAGAAAGGAAGAGAAGGTTATGTCCCACGAAGGGAACCTCTTATCTGGACGGCCATAGCCCTCATATGTATCAAAAAGGACCTATGTGACTACAATGGCTAAGGAACTCCCCAATCTTCTAAGGAAATTAGTAGGGAGGAGGATTGCGGCCCTCACTGCTGGCGAAGTCCCACGTGCCTGGTCCAAGACTCGCCTCGCTTTGCGAGACTCACAGTTGCGGCTCTATGGGCCGTAAAGTGTGACCAACATCATAAGCGTTCCGGAAACTGACAACTATTCTAGTGATATGTATATACAGTACATACATATATATGCTAGGAACTTACCCGTCAAAAATGACGGGATTAAAATTGTAAGGCTGACAATGCTGTTTGCTACACAAAGTGAGGCTTTTGGTCCTCTCAGCACCTCCGGCGCTCATTGCCAGCCACTCCCCCCGTGTACTTCAAGTTTCCAGCTTTGCACTGATCACCTTCGGCGCTTATCACAAGCCCCACCCTGAGCACCTCTACCGCTGGCGGTGTTCATCATGGCTTGCATGTGTGATGGCGTCTCTGCAGCCTAAGGGCTGCGCGGCTGCTTCACCTCGCTTTGCGAGGCCCGCATGTGTAACGGCGCCTCTGTCTCGCCTCGTTTTGCGAGGTCGCAACTTCGTTACCAATATCGCAAACGTTCCGGACAGTCGCAAGATCCACAACTATATATGTGATGCCAAAGCCCTCCATTCCCTAGCTCTGCCACTGACCCTAGGTAAGTAATTTTATTCAAATATCATATTCAGAAAGTGAAGATATAAAAATCTAATTAAAAGAGAGATGTGAGTGTGCTGTGGATGCCATTTTTTTTTCATTTTTTTGCAAGATTCCTTCAGAATTATCATAGAAATGGACATATGGCGCACTAACACTGAATCTGAGTCCATTAAATATCATTTGTCTTTATTACAGGAGCTTTTTTACCTAGTATGCCATTACTGGAGGTGGAAGGTCAGTGATATGCCATTACTATTCTTATTTAATGCTTTCAAAAACTAAAAAAGTACATTTGATAATGGGCAAAACATAAAAAATAAAAAAAAATAAACACATTACTTACATTTTTATTTGAACTTATTCTTTATTCTTCACCACTATTCATTTTTTTCTGAGCTTCTTGAGCACGGAGTGAAAAACTAGAAATACATTAATACTATAATATTGATATATGTTAAATTGCTGTAAAAATAGCAAATAAAGGTGCAGATTAAATTAAACTTGAGGTCTAAATAAATTACTTTTTTTTTCATCATTGTGTAGAACAGTCAAAACATAGCAAGGATATCCTCAAATGTGGCCCTCCAGGACTTCATTTGCCCAGCTCTGCTCTAGATGGATATGAAGAACTGTAAAATATAGAAGGGAGTTTTTTAGGGTTTTTTGCATTTAATTTTTTTTTCTGTAGTATAGGTCCCCCACTTAGGCCCATCCTGCCAAGGCACATTTTGCCATGGGTCCCCTCCTTGGCCGCAGCCCCCCAGCCAGAAATTGGTGTGTGCCGTTTAAAAAAGGGCATTTCTACTGGAGCTTCAAGCGGTGGCAGTGTGAAGCAGTTTAGCATGCTTTGTGTGACGTCTGGGGGGCTAAGATTTTGAGGGACTGTTGTGCTATTTGGGCCCTGGATTTACATGGATTATTGATATTCTTTCTTCTTTCTCTCCCCTGACACTGTCCTCCCAGCCTGAATACTTGAACTGCGACAGCGACATTCTTATGGTGTGCCCTGTGTGATGGGGAGCCATGTTGTTTATGGATATGGACACAATATAGGGGTGATTAGAATTATTGTGTAGATTTATTGATGTAATGGTGGTACCCAGTCATGTATTGAAATTTCCCCAGAGAGTTTTGTAAAGTGTATTACACGGGTCCCCGTGGCTGAGGGGTAACCAGTTGTGAGGTGCTTGGTTGTTAAGGATCCTGTAAAGTAGGGGGAGCCCTGGCTGCACCAGTGGACACTTAGATGTGAATAGGGAAGCATGCTGGGCATATGGAGTGTCTACTCTCCTGAGATACCGCCTGTAAAGCCAGGATCAAAGGTTAGTAAATTAGGCTCCCAGACCAAGGGGATGGGTCAGGGGTGATATCAGGGTGGGAGGCTGGTGGAGTTTTGTTGGACCAAGTTGTGCATAAAAACAGGACCACATTAATAAATGCTGTTGTCAGTTTAAATATACATAATTGATGTGTGTGTGTTTAATTCTGAGGAAATAATAATCCCTATTACTGGGATTATTGCTGCTGAACCTGCATGGGGGTCTCTGTTACAGTCACAATAGAAACAATAGGTCATCACACCAGGGAGGTTTATCAAGGAAGAAGTGCTGAGGTGGGTTCTGTGAGGGGGTAAGGGCTATTTAGAGATAGTATATGTATCTCTATTTGAATGTTTATATGTGTATGTATACATGTGCTTATATGCATATTTAATGACATGGCAAAACACTGGCAAAACCAAATGTACCATAGTGTTATCATGGAGTTAGATCCCTGCCCCTTCACTATCAAGCACACTGAGCTACAAATTCACATACGGTGTCCCAAATCTAGGGTATTTTAATGCTTTGGTTCATATCACTTGCTACATAAACATAGTACAGACAAGAATACATTTTTTTTCCGTTTATTTGTGATACAGTGTTCCTGCTGTATGACCTCTGTGCCACTTGTATGATGTTCCAAGTTCCTTAGGCATTTCTTATTTCCTTTTCCTTGCTTTTTGATGTCATGAAGTTCAGGCGAGAAAAATACCAGGAGAACGTTGACAGCAGGACGTGGTCGGCTCGGGCCTGTTTTACAAGGCAACCCTTCTTCTGCGTCTGCGTGCTGCTGAGAGAAAAATATTTTAGTGAATAAAACAATAACTATGTAGATATTACAGAAGTTACACCTTGGTATTTCCTTTTCTGGAATATTTACCTCTCACGACAATTGGGATGTTCCTAGAACTCCTGCGAATCCTCCGTGGAGTTCTTCTTCTCCTTGAGCTGGTCCCACTGCGTCGCCTTCTGTACGCCATGATGATATCTGCTGTTACAGGCTTACAGTCAGGGGTAGGTGCCGAATGCCTTGGGGTACACAGCACTGTGTTTATATACCCAGTGGCTATTATGACACAAGTTGCTCTATTATATCATCTTGGGCAATCATTACATCCCATGAGACAGGTTACCCTGGGAGCTTATGTCTGCTGTATCCTAAGGGTCTATAGCCGAATGTTTCCTTTTCCTTCAATATAATAATGTTATGTTACTAACTCCTTGATTTCAGAGGTCACAGATGTTAGTGCTACCCTATGGAAACATATCTGATCTTCAAAAGACTTATGAGTCTTCAGATAGCTCTCAACAATGTCTTGCATACTCCACAAGCCATCAGTCTCTTGCCACCCAGTAGACCCCATCAGTCTCTTTCACCCCCTCCCCATCCTCACTGATGTCACTCTGTTCTCCAGCAGTCTCTCTAATGCTCCACGTATCCTCAACTCAATCTTAAATGCTGATCAAGTGCCACACAAGTCTTTCTTATTTTTCTGAAGCTGCTTTCATCCCCTAAGAAGTCTGTCTAGTGATTCCCAGCATGCCTCCCTTCTCCCAAGCAATGTCTCTGCTGTCCAGCAGTTTCTTTATCTCCATCTCCAAAGCAGTATTTCTAAGGAGCCCCATTAGTTCCTCTCATGCCCCACTTCACCTCAGCAATCTTTCTCATGTCTCAGGTCATCCAAGTGGCTTAATGGGTGGGGTACCTTGCTTCTTACATTGTTTAGTCTCACAACGGATTCACCTCAGCATGACCCACCAATCCAAAGTGATCTTGCACTTTGCTCCTCATTTATTAGATCTATTTACCTTATGCAAGTTTTAACGACCACACACATTCACTGCCACCTCTACTAAATTGTCCATTGTTATAATTCCTTCATTCCCGGGTGTATGTCGAGTCTCATCTGAAGCCCAGACTGGCTGAGAAGGTCGGTCATTCTTAGGTTCCAGTACTAGGAGCTTTCTCTTCATGCTTAGTGTAGACTGACAGCAGGAACAGGCCTACTTGTATTATGAGTGGTATAGTGGGGATTAAATGACCACTGTAATTAAGAAAAAATATTGCATGTTTGTGACGTAGATAACAAACCAACAACATAAGGAGATGTGAATATAAAAGTATTTCAGGCAGACTCTGATAGTGTATAGAGGCTGAAATGATCGTTATCCTTCCTGTCCAGTCCATGAGGGAGCGTGTTAAGAAGAGGAAACGGGATTTGCAGTTTTAATTGCAAATCTTGTCTGTTTCTAAACATAATCAGCGGGATTGGGGTGTCCCAACCCTTTCGGGATCTCAGTATATTTAAGCCTGTGTATTCAGGATGTCTCTGATTTGTCCAATGTGTGTTGCTCACTTTCAGTGGTTAATCCAGCTGGGCTCAAGCAGAGACACTGAATGGTGGACTGTTGGCAGCCCACCCATATCTCTTTTCCCCAGTAGTCTCTCTCATGCTCTACCTGATCCTAAGCAGTCTCCCTCATTCTCTACCTGATCCCAAACAGTCTCTCTCATGCTCTACCTTATCCCAAGTAGTCTCTATCATTCTCTACCTGATCCAAAGCAGTCTCTCACATTCTCTACCTGATCCCAAGCAGTCTCTCCCATTCTCTACCTGATCCTAAGCAGTCTCTCCCATTCTCTACCTGATCCCAAGCAGTCTCTCTCATTATCTACCTGATCCCAAGCAGTCTCTCTAATCTCTACCTGATCCCAAGTAGTCTGTATTATTCTCTTCGTGATCCCAAGTAGTCTTTCTCATGCTCTACCTGATCCCAAGTAGTCTCCGTCCTTCTCTACCTGATCCCAAGTAGCCTCTATCCTTCTCTACCTGATCCCAAGTAGTCTCTTTCATTCTCCACCTGATCTCAAGCAATCTCTGTCATGCTCTACCTGATCCAAAGTAGTCTCTCTAACGCTCTACCTGATCCCAAGCAGTCTGTATCATTCTCTTCGTGATCCCAAGCAGTCTCTCTCATGCTCTACCTTATCCCAAGCAGTCTCTCTCATGCTCTACCTCATCCCAAGTAGTCTCTATCCTTCTCTACCTGATCCCAAGTAGTCTCTCCCATTCTCTACCTGATCCCAAGTAGTCTCTATCATTCTCTACCTGATCCCAAGCAGTCTCTCTCATGCTCTAACTGATCCCAAGCAGTCTCTCTAATGCTCTACCTGATCCCAAGCAGTCTCTCTCATGCTCTACCTGATCCCAAGCAGTCTCTCTCATGCTCTACCTGATCCCAAGCAGTCTCTCTAATGCTCTACCTGATCCCAAGCAGTCTCTCTCATGCTCTACCTGATCCCAAGCAGTCTCTCCCATTCTCTACCTGATCCCAAGTAGTTTCTCTCATTTTTTACCTGATCCAAAGCAGTCTCTCTCATGCTCTATCTTATTCCAAGCAGTCTCTATAATTCGCTATCTGATCCCAAGCAATCTCTCTCTTGCTCTACTTGATCCCAAGCAGTCTCTCTCATGCTCTACCTGATCCCAAGCAGTCTCTCCCATTCTCTACCTGATCCCAAGTAGTTTCTCTCATTTTTTACCTGATCCAAAGCAGTCTCTCTCATGCTCTATCTTATTCCAAGCAGTCTCTATAATTCGCTATCTGATCCCAAGCAATCTCTCTCTTGCTCTACTTGATCCCAAGCAGTCTCTCTCATGCTCTACCTGATCCCAAGCAATCTCTCCCATTCTCTACCTGATCCCAAGTAGTTTCTCTCAATCTTTACCTGATCCAAAGCAGTCTCTCTCATGCTCTATCTTATTCCAAGCAGTCTCTCTAATTCTCTATCTGATCCCAAGCAATCTTTCTCATGCTCTACTTGATCCCAAGCAGTCTCTCTAACGCTCTACCTGATCCTCAGCAGTCTTTTATATTATCTATAACAGTTTTTCTCTGCTACCTTTTAGTCTGTCTCTCATGCCCACATTCTCCCCAAGCAGTCTGTCTCGGCTACTCATGACCCCCTCTCTCCTTTAGCCAGTCTTTGCTACCAATTAGCTTCTCATGACTCTCCATCTCCCCAGTAGCCTCTCATATACACTTTCGCCCTAATAGTCTATCCCTACTACCAATGAATCTCTCTAGAGCCTAAACAGTGGTGGGCAACTCAGTCATACAACAGCCACCAACAGTCCAGGATTTCAACCTCTCCCTTTATTTGATTCTTCTGGGCTTCAACACATCTGAGTTAATATGATTATTTCATTCAGAGAGAGACTGAAATTCTGTACTGTTGGCAGCCCACCACTGACATAAAGAGTCTCTCTCATAGTTTTTCGGCTCCCCAGCAGTCTCTTCTACTCATTAGTCTCTAACATTATAGCAGTCACTCCCTGCACTCTCCGTATTTCCAGTCCTGCACTCTCTCTCCCTCCTTTGAGTGCTTCTTCTTCTTTTTTTTTATCTAGAAGATGCACAAAGAAACGGAAGCTGTGCACTCCCATGTGGGGCATACCCTGGTCACCTGAATAATGGGCCCGTTATACTGTGATAAACCACAGGCACAGGACTTATTAATATTATTACCGTATTTACTCAAATCTAGTGCTCCATCGAATCTAATGCGCACTCGTAATTTGGAACCCTTGAATAGAAACAACGTTTTTGCTGGCGAATATAATGCGCTTTCTGGGTTCCAGGCTCTGTGTGACACTGTGATGGTGCTCTATGGGTGCCAGGCTCTGCATGCCACTGTGCTGGAGCTCTCTGGGTGCCAGGCTCTGTGTGCCACTGTGCTGGGGCTCTCTGGGTGCCAGGCTCTGTGTGCCACTGTGATGGGGCTCTCTGGGTGCCAGGCTCTGTGTGACACTGTGCTGGGGCTCTCTGGGTGCCAGGCTCTGTGTGCCACTGTGATGGGGCTCTCTGGGTGCCAGGCTCTGCGTGCCACTGTGCTGGGGCTCTCTGGGTGCCAGGCTCTGCGTGTCATTGTGCTGGGGCTCTCTGGGTGCCAGGCTCTGTGTGACACTGTGCTGGGGATCTCTGGGTGCCAGGCTCTGTGTGCCACTGTGCTGGGGCTCTCTGGGTGCCAGGCTCTGTGTGCCACTGTGCTGGGGTTCTCTGGGTGCCAGGCTCTGTGTGCCACTGTGTTGGGGCTCTCTGGGTGCCAGGCTCTGTGTACCACTGTGCTGGGGCTCTCTGGGTGCCAGGCTCTGTGTGCCACTGTCCTGGGGCTCTCTGGGTGCCAGGCTCTGTGTGCCACTGTGCTGGGGCTCTCTGGGTGCCAGGCTCTGTGTGCCACTGTGATGGGGCTCTCTGGGTGCCAGGCTCTGTGTGACACTGTGCTGGAGCTCTCTGGGTGCCAGGCTCTGTGTGCCACTGTGATGGGGCTCTCTGGGTGCCAGGCTCTGTGTGACACTGTGCTGGGGCTCTCTGGGTGCCAGGCTCTGTGTGCCACTGTGATGGGGCTCTCTGGGTGCCAGGCTCTGCGTGCCACTGTGCTGGGGCTCTCTGGGTGCCAGGCTCTGCGTGTCAGTGTGCTGGGGCTCTCTGGGTGCCAGGCTCTGTGTGACACTGTGCTGGGGATCTCTGGGTGCCAGGCTCTGTGTGCCACTGTGCTGGGGCTCTCTAGGTGCCAGGCTCTGTGTGCCACTGTGCTGGGGTTCTCTGGGTGCCAGGCTCTGTGTGACACTGTGCTGGGGATCTCTGGGTGCCAGGCTCTGTGTGCCACTGTGCTGGGGCTCTCTAGGTGCCAGGCTCTGTGTGCCACTGTGCTGGGGCTCTCTGGGTGCCAGGCTCTGTGTGCCACTGTGCTGGGGCTCTCTGGGTGCCAGGCTCTGCATGCCACTGTGCTGGGGCTCTCTGGGTGCCAGGCTCTGTGTGTCATTTTGCTGGGGATCTCTGGGTGCCAGGCTCTGTGTGCCACTGTGATGGGGCTATCTGGGTGCCAGGCTCTGTGTGCCACTGTGCTGGGGCTTTCTGGGTTCCAGGCTCTGTGTGCCACTGTGCTGGGGCTCTCTGGGTGCCAGGCTCTGTGTGCCACTGTGCTGGGGCTCTCTGGGTGCCAGGCTCTGCATGCCACTGTGCTGGGGCTCTCAGGGTGCCAGGCTCTGCGTGTCATTTTGCTGGGGATCTCTGGGTGCCAGGCTCTGTGTGCCACTGTGATGGGGCTATCTGGGTGCCAGGCTCTGCATGTCATTGTGCTGGGGCTCTCTGGGTGCCAGGCTCTGTGTGCCACTGTGATGGTGCTCTATGGGTGCCAGGCTCTGCATGCCACTGTGCTGGGGCTTTCTGGGTGCCAGGCTCTGTGTGTCACTGTTCTGGGGCTCTCTGGGTGCCAGGCTCTGTGTGCCACTGTGCTGGGGCTCTCTGGGTGCCAGGCTCTGTGTGCCACTGTGCTGGGGCTCTCTGGGTGCCAGGCTCTGCATGCCACTGTGCTGGGGCTCTCTGGGTGCCAGGCTCTGCGTGTCATTTTGCTGGGGATCTCTGGGTGCCAGGCTCTGTGTGCCACTTTGCTGGGGCTATCTGGGTGCCAGGCTCTGCGTGACATTGTGCTGGGGCTCTCTGTGTGCCAGGCTCTGCGTGCCACTGTGCTGGGGATCTCTGGGTGCCAGGCTCTGTGTGCCACTGTGTTGGGGCTCTCTGGGTGCCAGGCTCTGTGTGCCACTGTTCTGGGGCTCTCTGGGTGCCAGGCTCTGTGTGCCACTGTGCTTGGGCTCTCTAAGCGCCAAGCTCTGCATGCCACTGTGCTGGGGTTCTCTGGGTGCCAGGCTCTGCATGCCACTGTGCTGGGGCACTCTGGGTGCCAGGCTCTGTGTGACACTGTGCTGGGGCTCTCTGTGTGCCAGGCTCTGTGTGCCACTGTGCTGGGGCTCTCTGTGTGCCAGGCTCTGCATGCCACTGTGCTGGGGCTCTCTAAGCGCCAAGCTCTGCATGCCACTGTGCTGGGGTTCTCTGGGTGCCAGGCTCTGTGTGCCACTGTTCTGGGGCTCTCTGGGTGCCAGGCTCTGTGTGCCACTGTGCTGGGGCTCTCTAAGCGCCAAGCTCTGCATGCCACTGTGCTGGGGTTCTCTGGGTGCCAGGCTCTGTGTGCCACTGTTCTGGGGCTCTCTGGGTGCCAGGCTCTGTGTGCCACTGTTCTGGGGCTCTCTAGGTGCCAGGCTCTGTGTGCCACTGTTCTGGGGCTCTCTGGGTGCCAGGCTCTGTGTGCCACTGTGCTGGGGCTCTCTAAGCGCCAAGCTCTGCGTGCCACTGTTCTGGGGCTCTCTGGGTGCCAGGCTCTGCATGCCACTGTGCTGGGGCTCTCTCGGTGCCACTTCCTCTGGCGTCACCCACTCGAGAACTGGGAAGCGAGAAATGGTGGTGTTGCGGTATGTCCTGTGCTTTCCTTTTGGACATCAAATCTAGTGCGCCATAGAATCTTATGCGCGCTCCTAATGCGCACCCGATTTTCTATTAAAAAGATGTGCATTAGATTTGCGTAAATACTATATTATCCTGTAATACGCGCCATCATACTCCGTAGCACTAGGACTCGAAGCAGATCAGCAGACACGGAGTATGTGCCCATGTACGTGCTGTCTCCTTATCTGTCTCTCCCTCTATTATTAGTCCCCATTTGTGCTCTAATAATTATTATTCTCTTGAACATTTCATTGTAAACTGATTTTTTTCATGAGTTAATATCTTTGACCTTGGTTTGATCTGTTTGAAATGTTGTATTTTAGGAGGGATTGTGGGTTTAGTTGGGGGGCTGAATGTGGCAGCTAAACATGCCAGTGCGTTAACTGTATAAAGGTTGTGTGTATTTGTTGTTCTATAAAACATTCTTCCCATTACCAAAGTTAGTCAGTTAGAGAGCAATATATATTAATATGCAATTTTTCTTTCCATGCAGAAAATGAGGACATAATTGAGAATCCGGACGTTTGCCTGAACCTTGTGTACGTAATACTGTTTTGGGTTTGTTATAGTAAACCTTTTACTGGCAGAGGGCTCTGAAACCCATTGCTTTGTGCTGTGGGCCTCTCTCTCCCGAAAGGGTTAATTCATTAAAAGGTATTGTCCGGCTCTCGGTGACCACATGGATGCGGCACGCCAGCCACGTCTGTCTGTGTCTCTGGTTGGGCTCATCCATATGGTTTTCATGGCAAAGATACTGGAGGGGGTTGCCAGTTACTTCTCCAGTGGACCTCGATTTGTCTGACCTCTCTGCTATGACCTGCCCATCTTGGGTGACCCTACATGGTATAGCTCACCTGTGGTAGGATAATACCAGGTCAATGCTGAACTGGAAGATATAGAAATAACAATATAGTAGGCCCATCTATCCTGCCTATGTTATCTCCATCAGTTTGAGGGTCCTGCAACATTGCAGTTGGTTGTTAGTAAACATTTGAGTGTAAGTGTTAGATAATTGAGCTTGAAAATTGGGGATTTTACTCATAAATTATCTATAAGGATGTCCCTCCCCCTAACTATCTTTATCTAGGGCCATACTCATCTCTAACAGTGGAAGTGATAAAGAAGAAGGGATTGTCCAGTTGAATAAATAATAACAGTCACAGAGACTTTTGAATAGATTAAATAAATGATAAAAACTTTGCCAATAAAACATCTCAGTGACTATAATTAAGTATTAAACTCTTTCAACATCCCACTGTGGGAGTTTATAATGACCCTAGATAAATAGATTTAGAGAGATGGAGGACCTTTATAGATAATTTATGCTTATATTACCTAACATTCAAGCTTGGTTATCTAACACTTCCACATAAAATGTTTATTCATAGCCAGTATATTTTATATAAAGTATAATCAAGTACATTTCTTCATATCTGTACTAATCGCTCAGAGATTAAGCTGAGGTAAGACAACTTGCTTGTTCCCATCTTTAAAAATGACTCTTGGGCGGCCCCTAGTGCCAAGCTCCCACCATCACAGTTTTCTTGAAATACACAGTATTATATCAGATTGCCACTTACAGTCCCCTGAAGGCACATGCCCACCTGTGCCCCCTCATCCGCACCCCCTTAAGTAGATCCACAGGAGTTCATTGCAGATTATTTTTCTTTGCCTCCCCTGCTGGCTCGTCTTCTCGTGTGGGCAGGGAATCCCAAATGATGTCACTTGAGTGTGACATCATTTGGGATTCCCTGTATACGACGTGCCGGTGGCAAAGAGAAATAATCTCCCTCTGATCCCCCCAGCAAGTCCAAATAAAAGGGGTATATAAATATATATATGGCCCTGACACACAACAAAATTAAGGGACAATCAAGTTGTACCATCATACAGATTGAAATGTGTGTAGAAGTGTTTTCCTTTTTGAAATTGCTGCTAAATTTGCTGCTTATAAACATTTTTGTCCGAAAAATATTTTATACCCATGTCTTACAAAGCTGCTAATGTTCGTTTGGTACATACCTGACAAACAAGTGTCTTTTTTCTTGAACTACAGTGGTCCTGAAACAAATACAGATAAAGGAATTCTGTAAGTACTTTTTGGGGGGGGGTTAATGGAATAAAAAACGTTTTTCTAGTTTAGTATGATTAGAGCACCATTTTATTGTCTATAAATGACAATATCGCAGTCAGTTCTTGATCAGTCATTTATTGAGTTTATTAAATCCTTTTTTTTTTTTTTTTATCAGGAATGGCAAAGAACAGAGACAGGTCATGGTCGATGACATCTGCAGTTTTCTGGACAGATGTAAATGTGTGAGTATCACTTTAACAGTTCTGTAAGTTTAAATGTAGCACCTCCTGCTAACTTGGAGCCTGAGGGGGGGGGGGGGGGCAGGGGAGTGGGGTTCTAATAGTATTAACTATCCAGGGGAGGAAGGCATGTGGAGGGATGCAAGGGAGAGAGATTTTCTTGACTCATTTGTTGATTCTGATAAGATTTTAGCATGTGACACATACATCTTGCATGCACATGCTCAGAAGTAGGCAAGCCCCCTCCCCTCATACCTTACTGTCATGGCAGCTTCCACACACTAGCAAAGTCTACTAAAATTCTGAGTATGTCTTTATACAATGTTATTTTCCTCTCAAGGCTATAGGCAACACTAGAGTTTACTAGGCATATCATATCCCTGTGGATCTATTTACAGCTCATGAAGACACAGACTCTGCTGTCTCATACTAACCAATCGGTGACCATATCTCAGCAACATGCTGCTGAGACATGCTCCCTGATAGGCCGGGATACTACGCTGCACATCCAGCCCTTCAGAGTCTGTGTCTACATGCGCTGCAGTGGGCATACCCATACAGGAACTATTTTTTCCATTTTATGCAGCTCTTCTTGATAAAATAAAGTACATAAAAGTAAATAGATACACAGGGTTATTATATATCTAGTAACAGCAAGGAGCCTTCCATATCACTGTAGGAAGCCCCAGAGCATAGGCATAGTAGTATAGGCATACATAGGCCTGGGGTGGCATAATAACAGGAATGGCAAATCTAAAATATTTTTTTATATATATTACACAGTCCTTTAAGTCACATGCGAGCCCTATAAATACGTTGAAGTGCTGCACATGGGGGCATGTACTCCAGCACAGCTCTGTAGTAGAGCCTGCAAGGCTCCGTAATCTCTCCATTTGCCCAGTACCCCCTGACCCCCCTCACAGAGACCACTGGAACCAGCTTGTTGCTCCCCAAGCCTTTTCTCCCTCATTTCTTCTCACACTCCTTATTTCTTTATCTCCTTTCCCAACCTCTCACACTCATGTTTTCCATTATCTTGTGGTAACCCTCCTAACCACGTCCATGTCCATATCTCTCTCTCCTCCTCTTCTCATTGGCCTTCATTATCTTCCATCTTCCCCTCTCCTCCACCTCTCATTCACCTGTTCCCACCTTGCATCTCTTATTTTTTATCTTCTTTTTCCATCCCCGTTTATCTTTTCCCCGTCTCCCTCTGCTTCTCTTTTGACATGCTTTATCATTTTTTTCTTATTCTAGCTGTTTTCAAACTGTGATTTCAATGGGAGAAATTGAGAAAGCTAATTTTTTTAAAAGGCTATACCCTCCTGAGAAAGCAGCAGACAATATCAGCTGAGAAAAGAAAATGGAACATTCCAGTAAAAAAATGACTGCATAAAGAAGTTAAAAATATTAAGACTCTTTTGATGTTTTTGCTTTCTAAAGTATTTTTTCCCATTATTAAGCTAGTTTATTTAAAATACCATATAGAAGAACATTGACCCTAGTGCTCCTTCTTAAGTTAATTCATTATTTTCATCCTCCTTAATGTAATTATTATATTAAATTTACATTTCACTTCTAAGAATCCCCCCAGGTGTAACCTTGTTTTTTAACTTCTCAAACTTCTTCCTTTCTTCCTGTTGTCTCTCATGCAGGATGCCACCTTTCACACCTGTAACTTAAAACCATACCCATAGGGAGGGGAGTAACAGTGGCATGCTATTGCATGCAGTTACACAGCATGTCACTGTCTGTTTGCTATCAGGGTTACACTGGTAACATGGAACCACTCCCTCTGGGCGTGGCTCAGGTCACAGCTGGGAAACATGGCAGAATTGATTAGAGGAAGGAAGGGGCAGTCCTAGAGTGCAATACTGTTACACTGAGAGCTTTCTAATAGTAAGTTAAGTATAAATTGTATGTGACAAGTAAACTGTGGAGGATAAAATTAATTGATTTCTTAAATTAAAAATATTAATTTAAAATACTTAAAATATTTGTATAAACTTTTAAAAAAATAATCTTTCCTTTGAAGGTGGTGCTATTTATATGGCTAAAATATACACATCTTAAGACCTTCATGCTCTATCCTTTTTATTTTTCAGGTTCAAGAAGCAGATGCCCTGAGAACGGAAAATAGGAAATTAAAAAATGCGGTAATTCAGTTTCCAACACAATCACGAAAATGATACAGAACTGAAGCTTTGGGGCTTCTCATCTTTTTTAGTAGTTTTGTAGCCATAAACTGCCCACTGTAATGCGCTAGCAACATGAACTAGATGTTTTAATTAGGCATAGATCGTTAATAAAATTAATATTCAATGATTTACAAAAGCAATATTCAATATTAAACTAACTTTCAAAGATCAGCTACTGCTGGTATCCACCCACAATAAGGTCAATAAAGGGAGGCGGCTTTATCTAGCAGACAGCTGCAATTGTTCATAAAACCCATTAGACCAGTTTCTCAGACAACATCAAAAACCTCCCAATAACCTTATATAGAGATGAACACTCAATTTGAGACTGATAAATTAAAGGTATATATAAGTTTCCTGGGTTTCAAATGTTTAGTAAGAAATAGGCAGTGATTATGAGAAAAATATGTGTTATTTAGATAAGTTCAGTGCACTTACAAAGTTATAGGAAGGAAAGTAAAATCCAGCTTTGCACACCCACAGGGAGCTTACATAACCAAGTACACCGAGGAAAGGCAGACAGGTACAGAGTTTGAGCTTTCAATTGAAGTACTTGCAGCTGGATGGAATCACATGGTTGGGCGGGGTCTGAGCTCACAGCTGAATCAGAGCACAAGGAGAGAGAGAGAGACAATATATCCCAAGCTGCTTTGCAACACAAGAACCCCAGAGTTTAATACAAATGTTTCAGCTAACCTCTGCCTTTTTTTTCCTGATTGGCCAAAACAAATTATGCATTTTATGCTAATCTTAGCAGGGATTTTCAGTGCTGTCAACTAACAAAAGCTGCAGTTTGCACACTGACAAGATTTAGCAAACATCAGGGTGAGTTTGTAAATGTTTAATTTGGTATTTCTTTATGCAAAAAATGTTTGCATACACTACTGATTCTCCTCAGATGCATTCATAATCCAGGAAACTTAGATATGCCTTTAATGTTTGAAAATGAACATGAAATATTGATCTAATAAATTATTAAATAGGAATTGTATTAATGATAAATGCATAATTAAAATAATGAGCTCCTAGCTGCAAGGCAATAGCTTGGGGAACAAGTGTATTAATTATGGGGTTATCTCAAGGAACTTCTTGTAACCATTCAGCAAATATGAAATCTGCGCTGAAAGTATGATCTTCTATGAGAAATGTGATTAAGCCGTATATTAGCTTAAATAGCACTTGGAAGACTTTTGCTCTCCTTACCTACAAGAAATGTTTCCTTCCATTCATTTTTATTGCCATTTCAGGCCTCTGTCTGCAGTGGCAGAGCTAGGGAATGGAGGGCCCCGGTGCTAATAAAAAAAATTGTCTCCCTATCTAGATGCCACCTGCAAAATACTCCTTCCTGGAGCAAAACCCCCAGCCACTAACCCCTCTTAATTCCCAGGATTCAGTTTTAAACTACCAGGGACCCTCTAAACCCCCCAATTCCAGTGAAATCCCTGAGATTCCCCTTTAAACACACTATTTGTGCTGAACCCCAGGCCCATCATATTCCACAGGGACCCCCACTAAGCCTACTGCTCCCATCAAGATCTCCGGAGATCCCCACTAAGCTCATCAATACCCATGGGATACGCCTTGGCGCACCATGCCCCTACTAAGCTTATCCTTAACCCTACTAAGCCTGCAGTACCCATCAAGAGCCTTGTGGACCTCTACAACATCCATTAATTCTCCTGGGAACCCCCATTAGGCCCATGTCTCCCATCAATATGCCGAAGATCCCCACTAAGCCCAACAATAACAACGGGATCCCCCTTGACTCACGGTGAGCAACAAGAACCCCAGGGATCCCTACTAAGCCCATCAGTACACAGGGCATCCCTACTAGGCCCGTAGTACCCATCAAGAGCCTTGTGGACACCAACAATGCCCATTGATACTCCCAGGCATCCCCATTAGGTCCATGGCTCCCATCAATATCCTTGGAGACCTCCAGTAAGCCCATCAATACCCAGAGTATCCCCACTAGGCCAACTGTGCCCATCAAGATCCCGGAGATCCCCATTAATCTCATCAATACCCACAGTATCCCCACTAGGCCCAAGGCACCCATCAATACCCTCGGGTACCCCTACTTGGCCCTGACTCCAGATTGCCAGAAGCAATATAGGCACTTTGTGGACCCAGGTTCTTGAGTCTTAACCTCTGAGCCCAGTGGACTTCCTTTTTATTTTGCTGAATGTAGCATTACATTCCCCTTAGAAGGGTCACGCTACAGTTAGGAGTTTAAAGGGCAAGAGTTCAAGAGCCAGCTGAAGAGATAATCAGACAGAGTTCTAAGCTGTGACAGTTACAGTCCTTTCTCATCACTGAATATAAAGAGGGATTGTAATAATTGGCAAGTGCTGAACTGATTCATATAGGAGGAACTTATTTTAAGGAGAAACAGAAAAGATACATGTAAAAAGAGAAATAAGAGCATGGTCAAAGGGGAAGGAGGAAGTATATCGAGAGAAGAGAGGAGGAAGAACTAGATTAGAAGTGATCAGAAGCAAACAAAGTCTGAAGCTTTTTGTTTTACAAATAATTATATTTTACTAAATATATCAGACTGAATACGCTTTGTCTCTATAGTTCTCTTACACACACCACATGTTATGACATCATCATCAGTCCCGTCTTGTAATTAGGTTTCTGTAACTATTGTGACATCAATGGAATGATGTCATAGAAGGATGGAGTGAGCCAAGTCACTGTTACAGCCAACACAACCGTACAAGGAGTCATTTAAGGGTCTATCAGCCTAGAATGGTAGGATCCAAGAAATGTCTTGGAGAAATATGTGTATAATTTCACTATGAGTGGGGAAGCATTTCCAATATTAGCTATAAAAAAAATTATCTTTCATCATAAGTAACATAGAAATGTGGCTCCAGAGGTAATGCAAAGGCCATGGATAGAACAGGTATAAACTGTAAGGACTTGGTATAAGTTACTATGGGTTTTGTACTGTGTTTAGAATTAAGTGGAAGACAGGAGGCTGAATCTGCCTCATCAAATACTCCCCCCTAAAAAATGATCAACTTTATTATTATTATTATTATTATTATTATTATTATTTACCTTTATTTGTAACGTGCCGACATATTACATAGCGCATATACAGGGGTAGATACAAGTAAAAAACAATTTTAACAAATTCCATAAAAGGAGGGCCCTGTTATTGAGTTTAATCAAGCATACAAAGTGCATTCTCTAAAGCACCCAGCAAGACTGAAAACTCGCAAACTTGCAGTCTAAAGGGAATATGTGAGGTTTAGAAAGGGGGTAGAATACATTGTGCATATTAAGGCTTATTTAAATAGATTTGTTTTTAGTTTGGTTTTGAAGGATTTGAGGCAGGAGGATAGTATAGTGGAGCGAGGCAAGGAGTTCCTCAGAATAGGGGCAGTTCGAGAAAAGTCCTGAATAAGGGAATGAGAGGAGGTGATAAAAGAGGAGGATAGAATGCCACTAGCAGAGTGAAGAGGGCAGTTGGGACAGTATTTAGAGACAAGAGCACAGATTTAAGAGGGTGCATGATTATTGAGGGCTTTATACGTTAGGGTCAAGATTTGGAAAACATGTAAAAGAAAGCCTCATTACATCTGGAGAGCCACCAATGAATATTACTTGCCGGTATGCTTTATTAATTTTGCCTTTCCTTGGCCTAATTCTCATTTTTTTTAAAGCACTAAATACAATGTCTAAGTAGTTTCCAGGCCAATTTAAAAAGTATACAGATTTTCGGGATGATTTTCTAGTCTCTATTTGACGGAGCACATTTTTTTTTTTTGTGTGACTTCTCTGTGTCTTTAATTGGTCATTAGAAGAATAGAAAATAAAAAATGTATAACGTAATATTAACAACAGGGAAACAACACCTGGTGGAGGCTATTGATACTAATGTGAAGCCAACGTTCCTGTCTGTTGATTTCCTGTGAACAAATGTAATATCAAAGCACCTGTTTTAATTGAAATTTGCATAAAAAATACAAAGTAGCTTTATGGAGGATAAGTTTAAACTTGCTAATGGCATGAGTTATTGTGAATATTGCATTGTATCGTCTTCCTCTCACTTGTCATTTGTCTGCCTTGTCCAATAGAATTCCAGACTTCGCTACAAATCAAAAGGTAAGTGTCATATGTTCAGTGTTACTCACCCTTTAATATAATGTGGGTATAGGGCAGGGGTAGGGAAGTTTGGTCCTGGAAAGCCACCCACAGGCCTGAATTTGAGGATTTCTTTTCCATGCACAGGTGACTTAATCAGTCTTGCCTGTATGCAGCAGGGATATCCTCAAATCCTGGCCTCTGTGTGGCTGTCTAAGGACCAAATTTCCCTACCCCTGATTATAGGGGGAGTGTAATGAGCAGCCTATAGAGGTTGTGATGACATTAATGAGATTAATAGCTTCCTTTTGCTTATTTGGCATCTGTAGAGTCTGGTTGTTGACAGATTGACACGTCAGAAGCCATATTCAAAAGAAAGCCATTAATTCAGAGAGCCATTACACAGTAATGAGGCAATTAGGAAATGATAAGACCTCTCTGGTGATCTTGAGCTAAGTGACAGCCAACATTTAGTAAATTCAAAGCTGTTTTTCTATTCCAAACATTTATTTTGAATAACCTCCAATTGCAATCATTCTTATTTATATTATTACTATATGGACATCTCATGTGCCCCTTTAATGACGTGATACATGTGCTACATGCTAAAACATTAGGGCAGATGAAATGTATATAAAGTTGGAGGAGAAAACAGAGCATGTCCAAATTTTAAGATATTTAAATGGACACTGCAAAGGTCCCAATTACCACAGAAATAACAAAAGCACGGATACAAATAAATATAATTGGTTGCTGTTAAAAAGTTTGTGTGGAAGTGTTAGATAATTTAGTTTATATTTACATTTGTATGGCTTGTTTCTACGACCTTTACTATGTTCTTTTAAGGATTTTAAAAAAAAATCACATGTTTGTGGAGTCTGTAACAAATTAATAGCAATTATACAAGTCATGGGTATAAAGTATTTTTAAAGTAAATCATTATTTTAGGAGATTGTGCTGGTGTATAAGAGCTGCAAGAAGAGGGAAAACAAGGCTTCTACTGACCCCATGGGGGGAGTGGGAGATGTATTTTGCTGAAACCTTAACTGAATCCACCTATAACTCAACAACCCCCCTCCTTCCTACCTCTTTCCACTGTTAAATAGATAATACAGATTAGGGGAATACTGTTACTCCATCCCCACGCCAACAGGAAGCATGCAAGACACAAACATGGCATCCTTCAGGTACAAGCAGTGTCTGATTTTACCTAAAAAATGCTTTTGGTTTAGGCTTCACAAACATATGATGTTTTTCCCAATCTACTGTGGTCTCCCAACAGAAGTTCACAGGCTTCATACAGAGTCAACTTTGGAGGCCAGTTCAATGGTACATATCCTACATTAATAGTGGCCAACTGGGTGCTACAAGGGCCACCCACAGGATTTGAGTCTATCTCTATATTCCATGTCTTGAGTTACCCAGTTTCATTCTGATGGTTGAAGAGTGAGATTGAAATCCTGGACTGTAGGACAGAGTTGCCAAACACTGGTCTACATGAAGATTCCTGCATGTGAACATTAAAGGGACCCTGTAACCCCAGGGTCCCTTTAATATCCGTCCTTGGAAATTCCATGTTATTTTTACTTCATGTATTTGTCAGTCTGCTTGTCCGTATCTGTAGTGGCCAAAATAAGGACCCCCCAGTGTTATCTGACAGTCAGACCCCTCTCCCACCGGTATCCAGCACTTTCACCTGCACATTAGCATACAGGAGCTGTAGCAATCAATGCTAAATATTTCAGAAATTATTTACAGTAGCGAAAAACCTCTAGTACAATGTATAACCAGTTTTTAATGTTCTTTTAAATGAAATCAACTTCCTGTTGGGGTGACAGATTCCCTTGGAGAATAGAAGATGGGGAGGTTATTTGAGAATTTATACTCATAGCAATTGATTGGATGTTATGCAAAAAAATATACTAGAACAAGAGATCATCCTGTTCTGCTTTTAAGGGCCACTGTAGTCTTAAATTAACTGTTTCTAATTTTATTAATCAGCCCTGGAACATTACTAAAAAAAATGTGTTGTATATTATAATTTTATATCATATACGCTGATACTGTGCTTGTCTCCACCCCTATTACATCATATGGAGTGGAATTACTGAGAGTAAATATATTGTCCTTTGCGTGATAACCTCTAGGGCTTTATTTTACTTTGTTTTTTTTCCAGATTGGGCATCAAAGAAAGAAGAATATGAAAAGTAAGTATACGAGACAAAATTGTTATTAATTACTAGTTGTGTTACTCCTTATTTCATATTTCGCCAAATGTGTTAGCTCAAGACATTTATAAAGTCAAAAATAAAATGTTAACCTGCCTGAGGCGCTGGGTCTGTCTCCACCTCCCTCCTGTTATTTGGTTCACATTGTTTGTCTGGAAGCCATTCTCCCTCCTGTTATTTGGTTCACATTGTTTGTCTGGAAGCCATTTAAGTTATCTGCAGCCGTTTCATTATTCAATCGTTGTGACTAATCATTCCTGTCATCTGACTTATTAACCATTGTTTGTAAGAGGCCCAGCACCTCAGGCATGGAACAATCATTTTAAAACAATTTTATTGTATAGTTGACTTCATTAACAGACATTTCTTGAATTAATAAGTGGTGAACCAGATAATCAGAACCCTTTATATGGAGCTTACACTGGCCCTTTAAAATAATTAACTGCATCCAGCATAATAAGAGCCCTTGGTCAATAGACCCTGCCTGTGGGACACAACTGTATGGGATCATGTCCCACTTTAAAGGACCACTGTGTAATAATAATAATTAATAATAGTATATATGTAGGAAAAATGTGTGCCTTAGGCAGCAAAATATAATTACATTTAATTAGAAAGCAATGGATTTTGTTGCTTGTGTTGGTCATTGAATGCATCCATATTCATTTGTTGAGGTTTGCATGTGTGAGTGCGGTGTTTGCCTTTCTGTCGGACCGAGCTTGCATCCATTGATGCAAGTTGCCTGCTTCAGAGTATGTGCAGGAGAAGGGTGCTGGTATCAAATTCCCAAAACATCAATAATTTAACAAATGCTCTTCTCCGCCACCCTTCCATCCACTGTTTAGTAGATAACAAATACTGTCAGCACTGGCGGATCTACTGCTGGTTCAGGCGGTGCAGTGCACCAGTGCCCTTCTCCAGGGCGACTCCAGGACTTTTTTTTTTATTGTTGTTTAAAAAAAAAATCATTAGTATAGCGTAGCGTATCCCTCCCTTTCCCCCAAGGGCCATAGGAGCACCAGACCCTTTAAAGCACCAGCCCTTCTTTACTGTGGACTTCTTTGGGGTCTGAAAAATTCAGTGGTATCCCTCCACTGCCGGTGCTTCTTTCAGCCGGGGCAGGGAATCTTGAATGACATCACACACGTGACATCATTCAGGATTCCCTGCCACAGAGTGGATACCGAAATCCACAGTAAGGGAGACTAGTGCGCAAACACGAGTATTTTTCCTAAAATACAGTGGTCCTTTAAGCTCTGGGTATCATTTCCTTATATTTATTTATAGTAGCAAAACTTTTACATTTTGATTTTTCTCCCCCAAATTTTTTTTATTTTTAACATTTTTGCGTGACCTTTTTTTTTTTCACAAAAATTAGCTAATTTAAATAACTTTGTAATGGGCTGTAGCATGAAGCAGCTTGAAATAAATAAATAAATATATATATAAATATATATATATATATATATATATATATATATATATATATATATATATATAAAAGTCTGCTTGTTTACAAAATACATGTAGATTTTATTTTCAATACTCCGCTCTTTTTATTTATTTCTCTAATGGTACCATTTTGTTTTTCCAGTGAAATTGAGAGGCTGTCGAACGAGGTATCCAGCTGCTTCAATGTCTGGGTGAGTGGACTTAGAATACAGATATACTGTAAAAGAGATTAAACGGCCACAAACAAATAAAAATAACAAATTGTGCAGATTCCAGCACTTATATATGTATACATAAAAAGGAAGCGCCACATCAAAAAGGAATTTAACCTCTGATTGGTAATTAAATCATAATTACAATTGCAGCCTCAAAATCATGTTAGGTTGATTGCCAATTAGCAGTATATAAAGACAATTAGCATGTGGATTTGTAAGTTCTAAAGAGGCCATTTTATTATTTAATCGAAGTTTTAGCCCGCTGAACTATTTCTACTACCTACTGGTACTACCTAGTATTTAGTATTATATTACACTGTATCCATTACCTACCAGAATATCTTTTATTTCTAGTATCAGGAAGCAGACAAGGTAAAAGACCCAGGTAAGGCATATCCTTCAGTGCAGAAATACGGGTATTGTGCTTCGACAAAATGTAGAAATATATGTGATTAAATTACAGAGGAACAGAAGGTTAGTAGTGGAGTGCCACGCATCACTCTATTTACTAGTAGGATGGTGGAGAACACTACAGATGAGAGGCTTCTGGACCTGTGAGGGGTTGGGGTGTGGTGTCAATTTCAGTCTGACCCAATTATCTAACAAATCCACCAGACCTTTCCTGTTCCCTTTTCCCCCACCTCTCCCTCTATGGATAGATAAAAAAAAACATCACTATCTAGTTAAGTAAAGCAACAGACAAAAATGATTATTTTATTCATAGAGTCTTCAAAAATTCAGATTTTTTCCCCAAAATGTGTTTATGCCCCACAGCTGCTAATAGTGTTACTGTGTTGGATACAAGTGTATTTTTTCTTGAACTACAGTGGACCTTCTACTTGACTGACTTTCTTTTATTTCCCAATAGCTGAGGACTCTGGCCCCAACAACCAGACTGACAGCGTTAGGTAAGTACTGCGAAAATGACATCATGTCTCCCATCTCTGGTCACCCCAAAGGTTTTAACTCTTAAAATGCAATGAGTGGGCCTGTCATGTATGGGGTATTGGGATCTGCATACAACTCAAGCATCAGAATCCATGTTTAATAAAGTAATTATTTATTAACATGTAAGTCTGCAAGTTTTCAGTCTTGCACGGCACTTGGGAAAAGCACTATGAACGCCGGATTCTAAGCTCAAAGACCAGGCCCTCCATCTTTGCAATGTGTTAATATTGTTTTGCCTTGATCACAACTTCTGTATAGCGCTATGGAATATGGTGGCGCGTTACAAATAAACGATAATAATAATAACAGAGACAGACTGGTGTATTATACTAATTTATGGCTAATATAATGGAATAATTAGTTTCCACACTGTCAAATTTCATTTAATGTAGCTAGATCCCTTCATCAAACTAATCAGCCATATTGTGCCCTGGAACATATGCTACGTATCATAGACGAAGAAACATCTAGAATCAGACCCAGAGGTTCTTCCTCCTTGGTCCGCCTCTTTAGATCACTGTGAGGTATAGCAATTGTTGCTGAATGGCTCTGGTGTGGCCTGGGTTATATAATCAGTCATACGTTTCGGCCTGTTGGGCCTCGTTAGTGTGGTGAAGCTGTAATGCCTACGGCACACTTGCAGCCCTATTAAATTTAAAGACTGTGGCAAGCCCGCAAAGGTTGGCAAGCACACAAATAGTCCCTGTACGGGTCTGCTTTCTGCAGCTTATGCAGACATAGTATCTCTAGGGCTGGATGTCAAGTGTAATGGCCTAGCCTATCAGGGACAATGTCTCAGCAGCACTTTGCAGAATGTTACTCATAGATGGTAACTGATTGGTTAATATGGGACACAGCCAGTAATCTGTGGTTTCATGAGCCGCAGAGCACAGACCCATACAGGGACTATTTATTTTTATTTTAGACGGTAAAACCGAGCTTATAAGCACTTGTGGCAAACTACCTTCTCAAAAAATCTACTACACAAGCTAGGAACCGGCCCCACGCTGATAAGAGGCAGTAACCTTGAAACAGCTTACGTGGGTAGGATTCCTAGCTTGTGTATAATCCGTCTTGAGCTTTGCTCAAAGTTGTGTAATACAACAGGCATATGCTTAAAGTAAATGGTAATGGATTACAAGAGTGAGGCCTTTGCGGGCACATTTACATGTCCTTGCCCAGGCTCCCAGAATGCAGTGTAATAACTGTATTTCTCGGAATTCTGAGCAGGAAACACAGATGCACTGTTTATTTTATTCATATATATTCTTTGTACAATTCTCCTTTTAAAGAAAATTATCTTTATAATATATATATTTTTTTATTATTCTCATGCCATCCACTTTTTACACATGCTTCCTTACGGTACATTGAGGAATTATTTCATGTATGTGAACATGCCATCCCTGCCGTGTTGCATGCTGGGCGAGTCCATGATGCACCTCCCCACGTGTGCTAGCACTTTATGAGCTGATTAGTCCGTTCACGTCCTCTGCTCTCCTGAGACATCTGACTCAGACACTTACTCATTCCCTGAGGATCGAGGTGTTTGTATTGAGTAATGAACACGCCGTTACAAAAATACACATTGACTCAACCTGCTCATGGAAAGGGAATCAGTTTATGCAGACACTGAAATGACATATTTATACTGATTTTGATTTTAAATATCGAACATAAATAATGCCTAATATCAAATTCAAATGTGATAAAATAATTCATTCATTGGATCTTTCCTGTTATATGCCTGCCAGCTTCCCTCTCTGGAGCATGGTGACCCACTTGTAAACCCTATGCGCGGGGGCGGCAGAGCACATGCTATTGTTACTAACCCTTAAGCCTAACATTAAACCCTAAGACTAAGCCTAACCCTACAGCCCAAACCTAACCTGACAAGTGGCTTGCTGCATGGCGGCCGGAAGGCGTGGCAGACACATAACAGGAAAGGCCCTTCAAGTCTTATATTTATAGAATGCAGTCTTAAATGGGTTATGGAACGTTTCTGGATTTTTCTAGGTATATAATATACCTATGTATCTATGTGCTTTGTTTTATTCTTCTGCATGGAGGCTACACCTTCCATATCCCTTTAAGACCCAGTCTTGAAAATGGAAAGAGACACAGGGGAGTGAGAGGGGGAAAGAGACACAGGGGAGGGAGAGGGGCCAGAAGATACACAGGGGAAAGAGACACAGGGGAGTGAGAGAGACACAGGAGAGGGAGAGGGGGAAGAAGAGACAAAGGGGAAAGAGACACAGGGGAGTGAGAGGGGGAGAGCCAAAGAGGAGGGAGGGGGGAAGAGACACGGGGGAGGGAGAGGGGGGAAAGAGGCACAGAGGGGGGAGAGGGGGAAAGAGGCACAGGGGAAGGAGAGGGTGAAGACACAGGGAAGGGAGAGGGGGGAAAGAGACACAGCGAAGGGAGAGGGGGAAAGAGACAGGGGAGTGAGAGAGACACAGGAGAGGGAGAGGGGGAAGAAGAGACAAAGGGGAAAGAGACACAGGGGAGTGAGAGGGGGAGAGCCAAAGAGGAGGGAGGGGGGAAGAGACACGGGGGAGGGATAGGGGGAAAGAGGCACAGAGGGGGGAGAGGGGGAAAGAGGCACAGGGGAAGGAGAGGGGGGAAAGACACAGGGGATGGAGATGGGGGAGAAGAGACACAGGGGGAAGAGACACAGGGGAGGGAGAGGGGTGAAAGAGACACAGGGGAGGGAGAGGGGTGAAAGAGACACAGAGGAAGGAGAGGGGGAAAGAGACACAGGAGGGAGGGGGAAGAGACACAGAGGAGAGAGAGGGGGAGAGACACAGGGGAGGGAAAGGGGAAGAGACACAGGGGAGGGAGAGGGCAGGGAGGAGACCCATGTAATATTATACTGTCATTTAAGAAGGGTAAACGACTTGTAGGAAAATATTTAATATAGTGTGTACCCCAGTAAATAAGAACTGCATTAAATTAAAGGCTGTATTTTTTTTTATTTTCTATAAACAATTAGCCAAATATGAAGACAAATACTTGTTGGAGCAGTGACATCATCAGCGCTAAACCTGACATCATAATCTCTAGCGTTCCTCCCAGAGTGCATTGAGCAGACATACTAATAGCCAATAGGTTTCTATATAGTCATTTATTTATTTTTTGCTCCTCTAATACAGAAGTGTTGGTGTTCAGTATGAAAAGGACGCAAAGGAACCCAAAAGGTAACAGAATCGTACAGATTTACCCCACAGTCAATCCTTTCTTAAAGGGATATGGAAGGTTCCTGGATTTTACTAGGCATGTAATATATCTTTGTATCCATGTACTTTCCTGTATGGGTAGGCCCACTGCAGCGAATGCAGATACATACTCTGTAGGACTTGATGTTCAGTGTAGTGTCTTAGCCTATCAGGAAACACATCTAAGCAGCACGTTGCTGAGTGATGGTCATTGATTGGTTAGTATGAGGCACAGCAAGTACAGCAGAGGGCAGACCCATACAGGCACTATTAGTTTGATTTTAGGCAGTCAAAACAGAGTTTATACTCATTTTGTAGTAAAATAAAGTACATAAAAGTAAACATATACACAGGTGTTATTATCCTTTATTTTCATTGGCACTAATATATATCTAGTAAAATCCAGAAATCTTCCATATCCCTTTAAAGGAATAAAAGAAAATGCATATTATAATTTATCGGAATACATAATGTCTGTGTATATTTTATTTTCTAGCACTCAGACCGATCACATCCCTGGACTCCCGTACAAGTAATGTTTTTTTATTAGTATACTTAATGAATATATTATATTTACCAGTATGTATATATATATATATATATATATATATATATATATATATGTATATATATAGTTGGCCAGGTTGTATACAGAAGTGTGCGTTATGTGTATGGTAGCACAACTGAACATGTGTACAGATAAAGTGCATTAATATAATATACAATAACTTGAATTCCCATGAAATATGTTTATGTGCTTTTAAAATGATTTACATTGTTTTATATTCTACTATCATATATGCTTTGACCTGGGTTTGATTCCAGTCAGAGAACCACAAGGTCACACCACTCTGAAGCCAAGAGGGTTGGGCCTGGTCAGTACTTGGATGGGAGACTACCTAGGAATACTAGGAGTCGTATGCTGTGGCCCAATGGGGAAGGAACTGGCAATCCACTCCAGTATCGCTGCCATGAAAATCAATTGGACAGCATGCCTATGTGCTTGGTATGTTACGGTACATGAGGTCACAGAGAGTTGGACACGACTGAAATACAAAACAACAACAATCATATAGCTGTTATTTCTTTTTGTACATTCAGCTATACAAATAGCCAAAACGAAGATTTATTCAGGGTTAAGATGTACAGGTGAATAAATAACTGGAAAGTGAGATACGTCAAGGTTCAAGCTACGCAGAAACGCAATGTACATATGAAATGGCAGTACATTTGGGAAACATTGTGTTGGTGGCATGGGGTGAGATGTGCATTGTTCTACTGGACCTTGGCATCTCTTTCATTCCTCATATACACTCACCTAAAAAACATCTCCAAAATCCGTCACTATCCGACACAAGACACAACTAAAATTCTAATACATTCTCTCATCATATCTCGCCTTGACTACTGTAACTCACTCCTTCCTGGCATCACCGTCACCGTCTGGCCCTACTCCAATCCATATTAAATGCATCTGCTCAGCAGCACCTCTCTGTCAGTCACTCCATTGGCTTCCTGTAGGCTCCAGAATAAAATTTTAAATCATGACCCTAACTTGCAAAGCCCTCAACAACAGCGCACCCACTTATATCTCTGCTCTCATCTCCAAATACTCCCCTACCCGCCCTCCTCGCTCTGCTAACAACCTTCTTCTATATTCCTCTCTTATTACCTCTTCTCACTCCCACCTCCAGGACTTTTCTTGTGCTGCTCCTATTCTTTGAAACTCCTTGCCTCGCTCCACTAGACTTTCCTCCTTCCTCAAATCACCTTCAGTCTTGATATGTAGAACGCATCTATCACCACTTTATCTCACCCGTACCCTTGAGACTGCACGTTTCTGAGTTTTAAATCTTTTGGTGCTTTGGGGAAAGCTCTATGTATGTTTGATTTCTTGTGCAATGTGCTAAAAAAAAAAAATCACCTGTACATCGCTACGGAATACGTTGGCACGTTACAAATAAAGCATAATAATAATAATAATAATAATAATAATAATGTAGGAGCATATTTAGAAATTGTGTAATTTTGGCATTTATTTTGATAATATGACCCATCATGCAAAAAAAAAGTATTTTATTGAAGGATAGTGATCCTATAAAGCCATTTATTATCACATAATTGTTTGGCTCCTTTTTAAATCATAATGGTAACAGAAATCACCCAAATGGCCCTGATCATCAAATGGCAAGTAAAGGTTAATTTCCCAAACCTGTGGCTTTTTAAATTGCAATTAGTGCCTGTGTATAAATAGTCAATGAGTTTGTTAGCTGTCAAATGGATGCACTGTGCAGGCTAGATACTGAGCGCTGGGGAGCAGAAAATAACTGTCAAAAGACTTGTGTAACAAGGTAATGGAACTTCATAAAGATGGAAAAGGATATAAAAAGACACATGGAAAATTGATGGCAAGATGAATGGAGCATGTTATCAGAAAATACTGGTAGACAATTTACATTCTTCTGCATGAAGGCTACACATGGGATGCATGACAATGACCCTAACCACAAGGCCAAGTTGACCCTCCAGTGGTTACATCATAAAAAGGTGAAGGTTGTGGAGTGGCCATCACAGTCTCCTGACCTTAATATCATCGAGCCACTCTGGGGAGATCTCAAACTTGATGTTCATGCAAGACGACCAAAGACTTTACATGACCTGGAGGCATTTTGCCAAGAAGAATGGGCAGCTTTACCACCTTTACCACAATTGGTAAAAACATCAAGAAAGACATGTGAGTTCTATAATCATTATATAGAAGCAAAATTATACAATCTAAGTTATAATAAAGTGTCTAAATACAATTCTCAATTATTTTGTAATTTTTTTGTAAAATGTTTACCCTTAAGCAATATACAATATAAGGTATCACATTCAGTAGCAAGCCTACCGTGGCACTGTAGTACCTGTATAAAACTTTTTATATATTAAGGGTATTCAAAGAAATCAAGAATTACGCGTTTCAATTGGCCCATAATTTTCCAGATTGCTCTAAGCAAGAAGTAGATATAAATCCAAGCCAGATAAAAAGAAAGAAAAAAGAGCAAAATAAATAATATATAAACCAAAAAATAAAGGGGAGAAGAAGGAGAGGGAGGTCCATGGTAACCCTTCCTGATACTACCTCCAAGTTGAACCCCATAAGGGGATATGAAATAATGCCTATCCAAAATTTTTACTCCACATCCAGGTCCGCCTGTTCCAGTCAGCTCCGTCCTCACACTCCTCCACAAATGGGCAAAAGGCATCCAGAAGCTCCCTAACTTAAACGCCCTATGCAAAATCGTTATAGAGGTTTCTAATAGGCTATAACTATTTGAACCCTTGGAAAGATTCAATCAGGCCTTAGTCCATTTATTTGTGTCCCATATCGTTACAGAGGTTTCTAATAGGCTATAACTAATTGAACCCTTGGAAAGATTCAAACAGGCCTTAGTCCATTTGTTTGTGTCCAACTCCCATTTCAACATAAAAGAAGGCTTTTGTTTGTCAGATGGAGTATTACAATTGTTAATAGGGACCCGAAAACCCCTTTAGATAGGGGCAAAGACTTACAAATATATGCACAGTTTTGAGCATTGTATATGGATTTAATAAAGTTCCAGAAAAAAAGAATACAAGAACAAGAGGTCATGATTTACAGATTTAATGGTAATGTTCAGAAGTTTGGTAGATACTTTTAATGGCTTCCCAGTGGAACTGGTAGGGGCCAGTGCATGCATCTCTGTGATATACATAATGGCATCTTGAGGATTTACAAAGCCAAAGCTTTATGGGTAGATATATCAGGTAAGTTAGATGCCCCTGTTGGGTTTTCGTGGCCATCAAACCAATGTTTCAATGAAAATGTGCAACACATAAAGTTGATATATCAGAGCAGGTTTGGGCATCATGGAAACATAAGTATATACACATAAATGCTGCAGATTATTACTATGTGCTTTAACATCATAACTATACGTTATACAAAACTCCACTAATTACAATATATTTGACAGCACTCGTTAATCTTGAGAGGATAAAGCCTTAGGCCTTGAAGGTCTAGAAATGATATATAAAAATGTCTGTCATAACAATGCATTATGGATGACAGTGGAGTTTTCTACCCACCCTGTAACTTTTCTGTATAGACACTATTTCTGTCTATATAAAAGGTTAACGTTATTTAATTAATTAATTAATTTATTTAATGAAAATAAGAAACAAGGTAAAAGTTAAAAGAAACAAGTGCCCTCTGTCTCTGCTGTCTCTCTTTGTGACCTCTGTCTCTCTGTGCTCTGTCTCTGTGCCTGCTGTCTCTCTCTGTGCCCTCTCTCTGTACCCTCTGTCTCAGCCCTTTCTCTGTGCCCTCTGTCTCTTTCTGTCTCCTCTGTGCCGTCTTTCTCTCCCTGTGCTGTTTGTCTCTGCCCTCTCTCTCTCTCTCTGTGCCCTGTCTCTGTGCCTGCTGTCTCTTTCGGTCCCCTCTGTCACCTTAGTGCCCTCTTTCACTCTCTGTGCCATCTGTCTCTGCCCTCTCTCTCTCTGTGCCCTGTCTCTTTGCCTGCTGTCTCTCTCTGTGCCCTCTGTCTCTGCCCTCTCTCTCTTTACCCAGTCTCTGTGCCTGCTGTCTCTCTCTGTGCCCTCTGTCTCTGCCCTTTCTCTGTGCCCTCTGTCTCTTTCTGTCTCCTCTGTGCCCTCTTTCTCTCCCTGTGCTGTCTATCTCTGCCCTCTCTGTCTCTCTGTGCTCTCTGTCTCTCTCTGTGCTCTCTGTCTCTTTCTTCCCGTCTGTCTCCTCTGTGCCCTCTTTCTCTCCCTGTGCTGTCTGTCTCTGCCCTTTCTCTGTGCCCTCTGTCTCTTTCTGTCCCCTCTGTCTCCTCTGTGCCCTCTTTCTCTCCCTGTGCTGTCTATCTCTGCCCTCTCTCTTTCTGTGCCCTCTCTGTCTCTCTCTGTGCTCTCTGTCTCTTTCTGTCCCGTCTGTCTCCTCTGTGCCCTCTTTCTCTCCCTGTGCTGTCTGTCTCTGCCCTTTCTCTGTGCCCTCTGTCTCTTTCTGTCCCCTCTCTCTCCTCTGTGCCCTCTTTCTCTCCCTGTGCTGTCTATCTCTGCCCTCTCTCTTTCTGTGCCCTCTCTGTCTCTCTCTGTGCTCTCTGTCTCTTTCTGTCCCGTCTGTCTCCTCTGTGCCCTCTTTCTCTCCCTGTGCTGTCTGTCTCTGCCCTTTCTCTGTGCCCTCTGTCTCTTTCTGTCCCCTCTCTCTCCTCTGTGCCCTCTTTCTCTCCCTGTGCTGTCTATCTCTGCCCTCTCTCTTTCTGTGCCCTCTCTGTCTCTCTGTGCTCTCTGTCTCTCTCTGTGCTCTCTGTCTCTTTCTGTCCCATCTGTCTCCTCTGTGCCCTCTTTCTCTCCCTGTGCTGTCTATCTGTGCCCTCTCTCTTTCTGTGCCCTCTCTGTCTCTCTGTGCTCTCTGTCTCTCTCTGTGCTCTCTGTCTCTCTCTGTGCCCTCTCTCTGTGCCCTTTATAGCTGCCCTATCTCTCTCTGTGCCCTCTCTCTGTGCCTTCTGTCTCTCTCTATGCTCTCTGTCTCTCTCTGTGCCCTTTATCGTCGCACTCTCTCTCTCTGTGCCCTATCTCTCTCTGTGCCCTATCTCTCACTGTGTCCTCTGTCTCTTTCTGTGCCCTCTGTCTCTGTGCCTTCTGTCTCTCTCTGTGCCCTTTATTGCTGCACTCTCTCTCTCTCTCTGTGCCCTCTCTCTCTGTGTGCCCTATCTCTCTCTGTGCCCTCTGTCTCTTTCTGTTCCCTCTGTGCCCTATTTCTCTCCCTGTGCTGTCTATCTGTGCCCTCTCTCTTTCTGTGCCCTCTCTGTCTCTCTGTGCTCTCTGTCTCTCTCTGTGCTCTCTGTCTCTCTCTGTGCCCTCTCTCTGTGCCCTTTATAGCTGCCCTATCTCTCTCTGTGCCCTCTCTCTGTGCCTTCTGTCTCTCTCTGTGCTCTCTGTGTCTCTCTGTGCCCTTTATCGCCGCACTCTCTCTCTCTGTGCCCTATCTCTCTCTGTGCCCTATCTCTCTCTGTGCCCTATCTCTCACTGTGTCCTCTGTCTCTTTCTGTGCCCTCTGTCTCTGTGCCTTCTGTCTCTCTCTGTGCCCTTTATTGCTGCACTCTCTCTCTCTCTGTGCCCTCTCTCTCTCTGTGCCCTATCTCTCACTGTGTCCTCTGTCTCTTTCTGTGCCCTCTGTCTCTGTGCCTTCTGTCTCTCTCTGTGCCCTTTATTGCTGCACTCTCTCTCTCTCTGTGCCCTCTCTCTCTCTCTCTGTGCCCTATCTCCCTCTGTGCCCTATCTCTCACTGTGTCCTCTGTCTCTTTCTGTGCCCTCTGTCTCTGTGCCTTCTGTCTCTCTCTGTGCCCTTTATTGCTGCACTCTCTCTCTCTCTCTGTGCCCTCTCTCTCTCTGTGCCCTATCTCCCTCTGTGCCCTATCTCTCACTGTGTCCTCTGTCTCTTTCTGTGCCCTCTGTCTCTGTGCCTTCTGTCTCTCTCTGTGCCCTTTATTGCTGCACTCTCTCTCTCTCTCTGTGCCCTCTCTCTCTCTGTGCCCTATCTCTCTCTGTGTCCTCTGTCTCTGCAAACTCCTATCAGCCACACATGTGCAACTTTGTAATTGCTCATGCTCAGTTTGACCGATTCCCACGAATGTATGCACAATCGTCACGCCTGCTGCGCCTGCACAGAACGCACCACGCAGGCGTTACTCACAAGCTATCAACTATTATGGTAGATAGTAGATTATTATTTTCTAATCACAAGCATTAGTCCATTGTTTACCATGGCACCACCAAACTTAGGAAATAAGGCCTGTAATATTATTTATTTGGTGCACTTGGTTTAATTTCTATCTTGCTTTTTATTTCAACTTGTTTTATATATTTTTTGGGTATTTGGTTTAGAATATAAAATAAACAATTATCCCAAATTTTCCTATTTCTGTTAGCCTAATTTGAAAGGGCCAGCTTGTTACCATGGTGACAGATATCACAACAAGATGGCCGCTGTTTTGCCAATATACACTTATAATAAAAGTAAATTCTCGACTGGCACTAACATCCTGTTTCCCACAGGACCGTAGCGACACAAACTGAAACCTGCGGCGCTGACACAAGGTATTTTCATACTGGAAGTTATTAAGCGAAGGTTCCCATTATGGGGTATAAAAAAACTATTGATAAGAGCAAGTACTTTCTGATTTGAATGTTATCATCATATTCTTATAGTTAACTGACATTGGATTTTTACCTATTACAATCCCACCACCCATTATTGGCTGTTAACTTATTCTTTAGGGTGACTGTTGTCAATAATTGCTAATTACCCTCTAAAGCCATCTAACATTAAAAGAATGAACACATGCAAGGGAGTAATTGTTGGCGTTTTGGCTCCATTTGCGGGTTACGGGTTTGAACGCCAGTGTATTCGTAGTAATTTAATAGCAATTTTTGGACTTAACAGTTACGGGCTTGACCGATCAAAGGATTTGCGGTTGCGGAGTTCAGATTTTGACGTCCCGTAGGGTTTTTTCACACAACCCGCAAGTTGGGTTGCTTTAAGGGGCCAATTTATTAGCCGTAAGTCTTGCGGGCTACGTTATGGACTACGATTTTACACGTTGATGGAATATAATATCAGATGTAAGAAATCTTACCAATTCTTGATAAAGAGTCAGCACAGAAATCAAAAAAGCTATATTATAATCAGTATGGCAGTCAAAGCCTCCATCTTTGTCATCTATATAGTTTTTTTTATGGGGTGGTTTTAGGATTTATATAGCCTATAACTAAAAATGAGTATTTTGAATAAATTAAAATTATAAACTACTTCCCCACATCATTTTCAAGCCTCTATCTGATGGTGCATAGAAATGTTGGTGACTTACATGTCCCTTTAAATGACTACAAATAGGGGCTAAAATACTACATGACTCATTTTAGCTCATCCCAGCATGCACCAGCCTCCATTTGGTCTAAGATTTATTCCTGCCCTGGCCCCTTTCTACTTCTAAAATTCCAGTAAATAAATAGTACATTTGTGTTCCCATTTTGTCTAAAAATAAGTTAAAGAATTCCGAGAAATACAGTTATTGCACTGCACTCTGGGAAACTGGGCGGGGACATGCTAATTGAGCCCACAATGCAGAAATGCTTTGCACGCTGGGACATATCTCTGTTGATGGTGGCAGATTGGCACAGAGATGATATGAAATATACATTCTTAACAAATTGTATAATTATATTTATCTTTAACCGTACAGCGATAACCTTAGGCTTTACACACAGGCGTGGCTGGATTATTTGTTAATCCCAGTTAATAATTCTGATTTTAAGCCCTAATTACATGTACAATGAAGCTGCCTTTTCTTGGTTGGCAGCGTTGTTGCCCTATGCAATATATAGACATGCATTTATAACTTATTTAGATGCTTTAGTAAAACAATACCAACCCTGCACCTCCACCAAACAATGATAGATATGTTCACAGAATTAATTGCTTAAAGTACCCCAAAATCTATTTTTAGGTTATTTTTAAAGGGGGTTTTATTAAAGAGGTTTCTCTTGGAAGTGAGCTTTTTACTGTGGGGGCAGCCTATCAATGATTGTGTATTCTTTTATCAAATCTAACCCATCAGACCTGTCTCACCCGCCTATAATTCTTGCCATACTAACTTCTTCTTGAATCAAGATACCACTTCCCTCCCACCCACCTCCACTTGTTGCAGCTATATGGCAGTCAAATCACCTCACTTTCTCATTTGCAGGTTATAATATCTGACCACTAGGGGCAAATAACATGTTAAATACTAGAGCCTTTCACCTCAAATGACTTTCTGTCAGACCCCTTCCCTTTCATTAACTGAAAAATCTAAGATCTAACTTTGCACACCTTCTTACCTAAGCAAACATTTCACCTTCTTCCTGACCCTTGCTATTCCTTATATGTTACTCTTCCCCAGGTCTCTGCATCTTCCACTCCCTTTAGATTGTAAGTAGTGAGTTTCCAATCTTGTCAGTGCTTTGGCAAAAAGTAATTCGTACAAAGATTCTAAGCTCAAAATAGAGCCTTCTACAGTTTGTTACAGTTATAATAATAATAATAATAATAATAATAATAATAATTGAGTACAGCTATACAGATTTTATTTGGCTGGACTGATAGTACTGGATATATGCTTTATGACAAAAAGTAATGTTATCAGACTTCAGATCACATGCTTTTGAGTAAATGAATATTTGTTGTATTGTTTAAATAAATTACCATTATATTATTTCCCTTTAAAAGTGCAATGTATCAAAACAAGCTATGGCCCTTTAAAAGTTTATGTTGCATTTAATATAATGAAAGCCCTATTAACCCAATTACCTTTACTATCCCACTACCTGCGTCTAGAAGGCTGCTGTGTCGGCCTCTTATCTGTCATAGTGTGTCACTGTGTGATATGGGCAGGAAGCAAGCTATGGTTCTCCATATTTCATCTTCTAATGCAGCACAGCAGTGCCCTTTTAACCAACTATATAATTTTCAGACCTAGGTGCGGCATAACATGACCACATGGACCAATAGAATGCTGCTAGCCGAGCTCTGTTTGCTTTCGAACAGTGGTACCCAAACCGGTCCTCAGGGACTACCAACAGGCCAGGATTTGTGAATTTTCCTACTCACATTATGGTATGGTAATTAATGTTTTAGTTATTTTGATTGCAGCACCTGTGCTCAACAGAGGATATGGACAAACCATGATCTTTGAGGACAGGTTTGGGAACCATTAGTGGCTTTAGAAGATGCGATATGGAAATTCACAGCTTCTCGCACCACACCGTGACACTGTCATGGATGGGAGGAGTTAGAGATTCCAACATGGCAGCCACTTTGATGTAAGCAAAAACAGCAGTCATTCATAATTTCAAGTAAAGGGGCTAATTGAGCCTTTATTATCCTGAATGCAATTTACACTTTTAAAGGGCAAGGGCACGATTCCCACTACAATGAGAATGTTAATAGAATAAAATGTTGCTGTACTGTGTCTTATAAATATTATTTTTATTTTTTTTACAGTGAACTACAATGCAGTTGAATACAGTCCAACAAGCTGCCAAAATATGTTTATTGGACCCTAAGATGGAAATAAACAGTTTATCTTGAACCTCTCTATGGGGTGTTTTTTTATATTAATAAATCAATATAATATTTACAGTAGATCCATTAGTATATACATGGATTCACTAATATATATTTAAAGTGGGCAATGGGATCTACAAACTAAAGTGCATTTTGGTCATTTAAAGTCATACTCAGTAATGCTTTATTACCATTTGAAGCCGTTCCATGTTCTAATAAATATAATGTGTATGGATAATTAATAAAACCAGACATTGTTTGGAGAAGCTCTCATATATTTTCCCTCAGTCTCTTCTTGGCCTGTTTGGCTACGGTCAAGTGTAGTACCTTCCCTGATAAACATCTCCTAAGTAATGGGTGGAACCATTAGTCTCTTCTTGGCCTGTTTGGTTACAATCAAGTGTAGTACCTCCCCTGATAAACGTCTCCTAAGTAATGGGTGGAACCATTAGTCTCTTCTTGGCCTGTTTGGCTATGGTCAAGTGTAGTACCTCCACTGATAGACCTCTCCTAAGTAATGGGTGGAACCATTAGTCTCTTCTTGGCCTGTTTGGCTACGGTCAAGTGTAGTACCTCCACTGATAGACCTCTCCTAAGTAATGGGTAGAACCATAAGTCGCTTCTTGGCCTGTTTGGTTACGGTCAAGTGTAGTACCTCCACTGATAGACCTCTCCTAAGTAATGGGTGGAACCATTAGTCTCTTCTTGGCCTGTTTGGCTACGGTCAAGTGTAGTACCTCCACTGATAGACCTCTCCTAAGTAATGGGTAGAACCATAAGTCGCTTCTTGGCCTGTTTGGTTACGGTCAAGTGTAGTACCTCCACTGATAGACCTCTCCTAAGTAATGGGTGGAACCATTAGTCTCTTCTTGGCCTGTTTGGCTACGGTCAAGTGTAGTACCTCCACTGATAAACTTCTCCTAAGTAATGGGTGAAACCTTGAGTTGCTTCTTTGCCTGTTTGGCTATGATCAAGTGTAGTGCCTCCCATGAAAAGATCTAAGTAATGTGGGGAACCTTGTATTGCTTCTTGGCCTGTTTGGCTGTGATCAAAAGAAGTACCTCCACTGATAAACTTCTCCTAAGTAATGGGTGAAATCTTGAGTTGCTTCTTGGCTTGTTTGGCTACGATCGAGTGTAGTGCCTCCCATGAAAAGATCTCCTAACTAATGTGGGAAACCTTGGATTGCTTCTTGGCCTGTTTGGCTATGATCAAGTGTAGTACCTCACCTGATAAAGGTCTCCTAAGTAATGGGTGGAACCTTGAGGAGCTTCTTGGACTGTTTGGCTACGATCAAGTGTAGTGCCTCCCCTGATAAACACCTTGGATTGTCCAGGGGTTGAGTAAGCATCATAACCAAAGGCTTCTTCTCCCTGCATGGCTCGGACACATGGATTTATATGTTCTTTTAGGTATCCCTGGTAAGGTCCTTTTGGTTTGTGGGGTCCTTTATTTTAGTCCTTGCCCCCAGCCTACTAGTTGAAGGAGCATGTCCACGTGCATTCCTAAGCATTTATGTCAAGGGGAGTCCTGTGAGAGAGGTCTCTTAAGGGCCTTGAAGATTAGTGGCAGTGGCTTCCTGTCCTGAAGAACCCAGCATGTTTCGGCACAGATTTGACACATTTACCATCTACCATTTTGGTTCTTGCTTATCAGCTTCCTAGAGTGAGAGAATACTTTGTATGCACAGGTCTTTGTATGTATGGATTTTGAATTTTGATTTGGACACTTTTGATTTTTGCACTCGTAGAGGCTGGACAAGCCATGCGGCCTACAAGCCCGGATACCCTTTGAGTTGGAAGAGTCCAGGCTATGGCTATAATGAAGAGTTTGTTAGTTTGTTCTCTGATTGAGCACCCCTATTTCTGTTGTTGCTTATGCAAATGACCCTTGGGGCTTAGTCTCCTTAAAGGTTATAGGGGGCTCCAGACGTGGACTGCTTGCTCACTCTCTGCCTTAGGAAATTCAGCTACATCCTACTGACGAGGCCCAACTATGGCTGAAATGTATGTCTGAGATTTGCTCTTTCTGTTATTAAGGGTAGAATTGCTTGGCATTTTGGGGCTGGATCTGACTGATGCTTTACAGGATATGTGTCCCTGTGATGGACACAAGTGGCTAAATGAGGCTGCTCTCAGAGTGGGTTATCATGTCTCTAATTGAGCATCTCTGACTTTGTTGTTGCCTATGTTGAATAGCCCCTCACCTTCAGGTAGGGATTAAGAGGTCCTCTCAATTCTTGTACCTTCCGGTCAAGGCTGTGGACATGACCAAAGGGGTCCCTACACCCTCAAGACAGGGGGCCTGAAGACCCTTCCAAGTCATTCATCATGGACTGGCACAGTACCTGGATCATGGCACCCCAACCCCCCAGCTCTCTCTGCCCACTCCCCACGCTGACCTGGTATTGCAGTACTTCCTGGAGTAACAAAGCCTGTTTACCAGCTGTACACAATGTGGGGACGGTAACTCTATCCCGGGCTCAGGATAACTCAGTACATATGATACGGGGTGTAGTGTCTGTACCGCAGCCTCTGAGGCCTCGTACACCTCCATCACTACTGCTATCCTCACAAATATATTCAAATATTCATATAAATAAAACATTAAAATAATGTCATCCCATAGCTCCCATTCTCTAACCTGTGGGGGAGCTTTGAGTAGAGGGTCTCTATACAAAATAATATGGGGGCCCCCTTGCATCATCTCTATATGCCCTGTGGAATTCAATAAGAATGCAAAAATATACGTTGATGGTTAGATACCCCCATAGGGTGATGATTATATGCCCACTCCCCTAATTAATTACATTTTCCTTTACTCCCACTAGCAGAGGGACCCCAATCCTAGTGCTTTGCACCTGCTGCACCGGTAGTAGTTCTGCCACTAATGCTAATGCTTTTTAAGACTGCATTATATCTTACTTTGTTTATTTTGAGGGTAAGTTTAATTTTACCATTAAAGGTCCACTGTAATCCCTTTTGAAGAACTACACTTGAACATTAGTGAATAAAAAAGAAGCACACATTTTTTTTAACCATTTTGGTTTCTGCTAATCCGCTTTTTGATGTGGAAGAATACTTTGTATGCATAGGATGTTTTTCTCTGCGTGATAGGAAAGTGGCAGATAAAACTGCCAGTGCTTTAACAGGGGTTATGGTAAGCTAATTAGATTACAAGGACACACTCTTTTAAGAAAATAGCCAATGGAATAAGCTGAGAAAATACATTGGAACCCTGCTGTAAATAAAAAGGGGAATATTAAAGAGAGGAGTGGTCCTCTCAAACACTGCCCCATTATATATATATATATATATATATATATATATATTTTTTTTTTTTTTTTATATATATATATATATACATATTTATATTTATATATATTTTTATTTATATATATATATATATATATATATATATATATATATAAATATATATATATATATAAATATATATATATATAAATATATATATATATATAAATATATATATATATATATATATATATATAAATATATATATATATAAATAAAATAAGTAATAAAAAAAAAAAAATATATATATATATATATATATATATATATATATATATATATATATTTATATATATATAAAATGGAGCAGTGTTTCAGGACCACTCCTCTCTTTAATATGCTTACATTTGATTGTCTAAAATAAGGAAAAAAAACATGTTTCCTGCTCAGAATTCTGAGAAATATAGTTATTACACTGCATTCTGGGAACCTGGGCAGGGACATGCAAATTTGCCCACAAAGGCTTCGCTCTTGCAATCCGTTACCATTTTAAACATGGCTTCCTTTAAGCATATGCCTGCTGTATGTATATATTTATATATATTTATATTGGTATATACACAAATTGCCTTGTTGCCATCCTACAATGTGTACCTTTAAGGGACATGGAACACTACTTTTTTTTCCATCATTTAATAGTTTATCAGCCTTATTAAATTGCTATTCAGCCAATTGAATAGGGCTCTATTTAAGCACATAGCATATATTTTTACATATGTTTTTAGTTAGTGAACTTCTATCCAAAAGCAAGGTCATCACTAACTAAAAACTTCTGTAAATAAGATACGCTATGTGCTTAACTAGAGCCCTATTCAATTGGCCGAATTGCAATTTAATAAGGCTGTATATGTTTAAAGATCACAAAAGTTGTTGGTTTTTTGCATGAAAAAATATTAAATGAAATTACAGAGAGCATACTAGTCTGTAGATTTTATTGGGTGGCATGGCCAAGACCAGTTAAACATATGTATATGTTTTTGTGCTCTGAGGCCGTTATTTAAAAAAAGAAAACACAGTGACACATTATCATTATCATACCTTCTTTCTGATGCACCAAAGAAAACAATTCCTTCCATGTCCCTTTAATGGGTGATCTCATAGTGCTAGCATTACAGGTTGTTCAGTTTCTTACAGGTGATTAATTTGAGACTCACATCCCCGGGGCATGTAAACTAAACACCGCCTTGCCTGGGACACTCGTGCATGCGTTTAATTATATAACGACTTCCTATATAATATCCCTGACCACAATACGACGGTTATACTTTCTTTACACACTGTCTGATCCCTGAGGATCCCTCTACGGCCTTATTATATTATTTATGGGATTCTAATATATTATTCTGCCGAGAAGAACAAGACCGGAACAAACAGGTAAGGAATAATTCTTTGTTATAAACTGTATTTCGATATATATATATATATATATATATATATATATATATATATATATATATACCGTAATTATATAAAAAAAGATAAAGATGTAGCATTTTCTGTATTTAAATATATATACACATACACACACACATATATATATATATATATATATATATATATATATATATATATATATATATATATATATATAATGCTACATTTTTAATTTTTAATATAATATTATTTAAAGGTAGTCTGACACCTTAAAACTTTTGAAGCTGGGAATTGTACCAGCATCACATGTTATAAATTATATAAATTAATAGTCCCTTTAAGAAAAGTATTAAAAATATAATTTATCACTAATTAACTCATTTTATCCTCATAATTTTCATATCAAATTTGCTACAGTTACTTTTACATGGACATTATAATGAGAATAAAATTAGTAAATTAGTTATGTTTTTTTTATTCATTTCTTAAATGGAGAGTTTAAGCAAAATATTTTGTTTTATATAATGTTTTATTTAGGTCTATTTAATTACAATTTACACTCGCTTGTAAGAGACTGAGCCTTTCTGGTAGGATTTCAGGTCGTAATTATTATTTGTGATTATTTATTGCTGGTCTAGAATGGAAAAAGGGAGCTATGGAAATGCTGTCAGTTTAGTGGTTAAAGCTTCTAACACACAGCATGTCACTGTCTGTTTGCTGTCTATCAGCATAGCACCATTGGTGTAAATCCCCTCCTTTGTTGGAATGTGCTGCATGTCACAGGTGAGCAAGATGGCAGCGCACAGGAGAGTAAACAGGGAGGAAGGGGGAGGATCTGGAATTGATACATGTCACAGATGAGCAAGATGGCAGCGTACAGGAGAGTATACAGAGAGAAAGGGGGAGGATCTGGAATTGCTGCATGTCACAGATGAGCAAGATGACAGCGTACAGGAGAGAATACAGAGAGAAAGGGCAATGATCTTTAATGAATGCATATCACAGGGGAGCAAAATGGCAGCGTACAGGAGAGTATACAGGGAGAAAGGGGGAGGATCTTGAATTGCTGCATGTCACAGATAAGCAAGATGGCAGCTTACAGGAGAGTATACAGGGAGAAAGGGGGAGGATCTTGAAGCTGAAAAGCTATTACCCTGTGTATCTCTTACAGTAAATTGAGTGTAGATTTGTTATGAAAATTACAATGAATAAATTGAATTAACCTTATTTAAGATATTGTTCTGCTGTTTCTTGTGAAATGTTATTTGATAAGAGTTTGTTTCCGGGGAATAGTCTCTTAATAGAGGTTGTCAATAGTAAGGGCATTTATACATGGCATGGATGGCATGGGCCACGGATCAGTGGTGGTCCGAGCTTTTAGTGGCTGCAGTCTTGAATAATTATATATATATATATTATTTATTTATTTTTATTATTTTTATGACAAGTATTTTATTGCTAAAAATTAAAAACAATCATTTTAAAGCAGCAAAAGTATAATTATAGCACATTTGGGAGAAAGCCTTGTCAATTAATTAATAAATTAAAAGGACATGGAAAGTATCCTGGATTTCACTAGGAATAGAACATACCTGTGTATTTATTTGCGTATATATACTTTATTTTATTTGGAAGCTCTGTTTATTTCTGCCCAAAATCATACAATGTGTACTCGTTTGGGTATGCCCTCTGTAGCTCATGCAGCTCATGAATACACAGACTGTGAATTGCAGTGTTTCAAATTAGCCTCTAAGTGACCTTTCTCAAGCAGCATGTTGCAGAATGTTGCAGGCATTGATTGGTTACTATGAGACAGTGCACTGTCTTCATGGGCCGAAGAGGCGATAAAGCAATTAGTAAGATTTTAGGAGCTTATAAGCACTTCTTAATAAAATAAAGAACATAAAAGTGTAAATAGATACACAGGGATATTATATTCCTAGGGAAATACAGAAGACTTCCTTTTAACTATGTTTGCTTATGCAGCTGTGCATTGAAATGATGGTAATCAGTCAGAGCCTTGTATATGTACAATAGATCCCCACTGGTTAATAGAAAAATATATTGGTCACCAGTTGGCAGTTGATTATCTAAAGATCACATTTATTACTGGCAACATTATTATCATAGACTCTTAACCTAGTGAAGAGTGTGGTATGGATGGGAGGAGGACTTGTAAGGACACTTATTATGCTACATTAAGGAACTAGTGGAGGGTTCACTGGTGGTCCAGTGGTTAGGATTCAGTGCTTTCACCCCTGTGACCTGGGTTTAATTCCAGTCGGGGAACCAAGAGGTCACACCACCCTGAAGCCAAGCAGGGTTGGGCCTGGTCAGTACTTGGATGGCAAACCACCTAGGAATACCAGGAGCTGGATGTTGGGGCCCACTAGAGAAGGAACTGGCAACCCACTCCAGTATATTTGCCATGAATACCAAGTGGATCAGCAAGAGAGGAAGAGAGAGAATGAAAGGCAGAATGAGATGGAAAAAATAAGAGAGAATGAAAAAAAAACAATGATAGAAGGAATAAGAGAGAGAATGAAAAACAGAATGAGAGAAGGAATAAGAGAGAGAATGAAAAACAGAATGAGAGAAGGAATAAGAGAGGAAGAGAGAGAATGAAAGAGAATGAGATGGAAAGAACAAGAGAGAGAATGAAAAACAGAATAAGAAGGAATAAGAGAATGAAAAACAGAAATAGAGAAGGAATAAGAGAGGAAGAGAGAGAACGAAAGACAGAATGAGATGGAAGGAATAAGAGCGAGAGAGAATGAAAGACAAAATGAGAGAAGGAATAAGAGAGAGGAAGAGGGAGAATGAAAGAGAATGAGATGGAAGGAATACAAGAGAGAAAGAGGGAGAATGAGTTAGAAGGAATTTGAGAGAGGGGGAAGGGGCGAGAGAGAGAGAGAATGAAAGACAGAATGAGATAGCAGGAATAAAATAGAGGAAGAGGGAGAAGAGGAGAGAGATAATTAAATAAAGGATGAAGTTATAAGCAGTTAGAGAGATGAAGAAGGGAACAGGGATATAAAGACAAAGAATGAATAACAGAGAAGAAGGAGGAGAGGGGAGATAGAAGGAATAAGATGCAGGAAGACGGAAAAGAGGAGAAAGAAAGATAGAATGAGGTAGATTGAATAAGAGAGTGGAAGAAGGAGAGGGGAGAGAGAGAGAAAGAGACAGAATGAGAGAGACGGAATAAGAAGAGAGGGAGAAAGAAGGAATAAGAGAGAGGAAGGAGAGGGGAGAGAGAGAGAGAGACAAAATGAGAGAAGGAATATGAAGAGAGGGAGAGAGAAGGAATAAGAGAGAGGAAGGAGAGGGGAGAGAGAGAGAGAGACAAAATGAGAGAAGGAATATGAAGAGAGGGAGAGAGAAGGAATAAGAGAGAGGAAGGAGAGGGGAGAGAGAGAGAAAGAAAAACATTTATTAAAGGGCCACTGCAGTTAAAGAGAAACGACCCCTCAAAGGATGCAGCCATAGCTCTCAGTAATGTAAATGCCCCTCTCACACACACAACTTCCACCGGTAATAATCATGGATTCCTCCAGGGTCCAGCAGAGGCATCAAAATATATTTTTTCTAATTAAAGGCTTGTATATTACTTTGTTCCTGATTAATTATGCTCCTAGTCAGACTCAAGCTTTTCAATTACACACACACATACATAGATATATATATATAACAAATAATACATTTGTAAGCCCATCTGCAAGTCTAAAAATAAGTTTAACAACTTATTAACCGCTCCGGATTCCCAGAAATCCAGTTATTGTACTGCATTCTGAGCCACTGGGCGGGGACATGCAAATGAGCAGGCAATGCATTCTTGCTCTTAAATCCAAACTCCCGATATATAACGATGCAACGTCCCATTGGCTGCCAGCATGATATAATCTCTAATGACAGACAGTGTATGACAACACATCCCATCAGTTACAACATCTGTTTGCAGAGCCTGCTGTGGATCGGTCACATTCCTTACGCGCTTCGCCCTCTGCCTGACTGCTAAGTATTTAATTTACTACATGACATGTCAATCATTCAGAGAGGACTTTAAGGAATAGCATATGAATATTACCGTGTTATGATGATGAATGTATATGTACAAAGGTACAAGCACAGGTATTCGGTAGCTATTTTATTACATGTGATCAGTACAGAAATATTTACAATATTCATTTTATAAAATATAAAAAAAAAAAACAAGTGCTTAAAATGTTTGGAACTTACAGAGCAATCAAAGGAAATCAATAAAAAAATAAATATCCCAGGATGTGATTTGTTATTGGCTAAGAAGCCAACTTGTTTTAGACATTCAAATGTGAACACAAATCATAAGCCCAATCCCTAACCCTAACTAATAACCCCAACACTAACCCCAACCCTAACGCATAAACCCAATCCCTAACCCCAACCCATAACCACAAAACTCCCTCATAACCCAAACCCTCACTCATAACCCCAACCCCAATCCCTAACCCCAACCCTCACTCATAACCCCAACCCTAACACATAACCCCAATCCCTAACCCCAACCCTAACTCATAAACCCAATTACTATCTCATAACCCCAATCACTATCTCATAACCCCAACCCTATCTCATAACCCTATCTCAAAGCCTCTGCCCACTCTCTCCCTCCTGTGTCTCTTTGCCCCCTCTCCCGCCCCCGGGTTTTTCCCCCCTTATCTTCCTCCCCTGTGTCTCCCCCCCACCCCCTCTCACCCTTGTGTATCCCCCCCCCTCTCACTCCTGTGTCTCTTTCCACCCTCTCCCCTCCATTCCCTCTCTGTGTCTCTTTGCACCCCACTCCCTCCCGTGTCTCTTTCCACCCTCTCCACCCTCTCCCTGCCCTGTCTTTCTCCCCCCTCTCCGTCCTCTGTGCTCCTGTTTTCATTTACGGGTGTGAAACCATTTGCAGGCTTGGGAAATTGTTCATTTTCCCCAAGCCCAAAAGGTTTTTCCAATTTACGGGCTTGAAAAAAAGTTTACGGCCGCCATTTTTTTCCTCGCTTAGCCGTTTTCAGACTTCCCAAAAATGCCAAATAAATATCAAATTAGCTTGCAACCTAACTTACAGGCTCCCTGCCTCTCCGCCTGTGCTTTGTGAGAAGTTGTAGGTAAATTTTTGTTATTAATTTTCGTCTTTTGGCAGTCTTTTGGGGGTCTCCCGTCGGTTTCCGAGTTACGTGCTTAAAAAAATGGCGACCGTTAAATTCGTAATTTTTTTGAAGCCTGTAACTCGTCAGCCGTTTTGAGCCTCATTATTGTGTGACTTTTTTTAATAATATTTTTTTGGGGAAAAAACAAGTGTTTTTTTTTTGTTTGGTGGAACTTTGTATGTTAAGGGTAACACTTACAAGAGAATAACTTGGCTTTATTGTAAAGCCACAGTGTTTTAGTACAAAGTCTTGCATTTCTTCATCTCTGGGAGAGCTCAGAAAGCAGCAGAAACGCACATTCGGTAGATCAAGAGATTATGGCCAAGATCCACTAAGCCCTGGAGTGCTAATATCTAGGAGAGTGCCGAGTCTCACTATATCCATTATGAAAGAGAGAGATATATAACAGAGCTTGAAAGTTAAAGTAGTAAAGCATTGGATTCAAACATGGTATAATTTAATACTAAAGGTAATAAAAAAGGCAACAACAAAAGTACTTTATTAATGTAATATTATTAAATAATGCATTTTTCTATAGTAAACTAACGTTGTAGTTTGCCATTTTGAGTTGTTAGTCAGCCTTTCTGATCCACCAGCAGAGGACCCAAACATGGTATCATTTAATACTATAGGTAATAAAAAAATAATGTATTGAAAGAGTGATGTAGAGTAGACTGTAAGCTCTATGGGACATGGACTATGGCACTCATTAGTTGTCTTTATTCAATGCACTGATATTGTCATGTAATTATGTTGTACTGTAAATATTCCTGGTGCAAATTAAAATGCATTAAATGTATTTAGAAGTGTTATGGATTATGTTTCCTGCCTGGGTTATGGCTGGGTTTAGGGTTGGGGACGGGGTTAGGTTAGGATTAGAGTTGGGATTGTGTTAGAGTTGGGATTAGGAGTTAGGATTAGGGTTGGGGTTATGAGATGGGGTTGGGGTTAGGGGTATGAGTTAGGGTTGGGGTAATGAGTTAAGCTTGGGGTTATGAGTGAGGGTTGGGGTTATGAGATGGGGTTGAGGTTAGAGGTATGAGTTAGGGTTGGGGTTATGAGTTAGGGTTGGGGTTAGGGGTATGAGTTAGGGTTGGGGTTTGGGATTGGGGTTATGAGTTAGGGTTGTAGTTATGAGTGAGGATTGGGCTTATGAGTGATGTTTGGGGTTATGAGATAGGGTTGGGGTTATGAGATAGGGTTGGGGTTATGAGATAGGGTTGGGGTTATGAGATAGGGTTGGGGTTATGAGTTAGGGCTGGGGTTATGAGATAGGGTTGGGTTAGGGGTATGAGTTGTGGTTGTGGTTATGAGTGAGGTTTGGGATTATGAGATAGGGTTGGGGTTATGAGATAGGGATTGGGGTTATGAGTTAGGGTTGGGGTTAGGGATTGGGTTTATGAGTTAGGGTTGGGGTTAAGGATTGGGATTATGAGTGAGTGTTGTGGTTATGAGTGAGGCCTGGGGTTGGTGTTTTGAGTTAGGGTTGGGGTTAGGGATTGGGGTTATGTGTTAGGGATTGGGGTTATGTGTTAGGGTTGGGGTTATGAGACAGGGTTGGGGTTATGAGTTAGTGTTGTGGTTATGAGTGAGTGTTGTGGTTATGGGTTGGGGTTTATGCCTTAGGGTTGGGGTTATGCATTAGGGTTGGGGTTATGAGTGAGGGTTGGGGTTAGGGATTGGGGTTATGAGTGAGTGTTGGGGTTATGAGTTAGTGTTGGGTTTATGAGTGTGGGTTGGGGTTAGGGTTATGAGTCAGGGTTGGGGTTATGAGTCAGTGTTGAGGTTATGAGTGAGGGTTGGGGTTAGGGATTGGGGTTATGAGTGCTGTGGTTATGAGTGAGGGTTGGGGTTATGAGATAGGGTTGGGGTTAGTTGTATGAGTTAGGGTTGGGGTAATGAGTTAGGCTTGGGGTTATGAGTGAGGGTTGGGGTTATGAATGCAGGTTGCGATAAGGGATTGGAGTTATGAGTGAGGGTTGGGGTTATGAGATAGGGTTGGGGTTAGGGGTATGAGTTAGGGCTGGGGTTATGAGATTGGGTTGGGTTAGGGGTATGAGTTGGGGTTGTGGTTATGAGTGAGGTTTGGGATTATGAGTTTGGGTTGGGGTTATGAGTTTGGGTTGGGGTTATGAGTTTGGGTTGGGGTTATGAGATAGGGTTGGGGTTATGAGATAGGGATTGGGGTTATGAGATAGGGTTGGGGTTATGAGATAGGGATTGGGGTTATGAGTTAGGGTTGGGTTTATGAGTTAGAGTTCGGGTTAGGGATTGGGGTTATGAGTGAGGCTTGGGGTTATGAGTTAGAGTTGGGTTTAGGGATTGGGGTTAAGTGTTAGGGTTGGGGTTATGAGTGAGGGTTTGGGTTATGAGACAGGGTTGGGGTTATGAGTGAGGGTTGGGGTTATGAGACAGGGTTGGGGTTATGAGTGAGTTTTGTGGTTATGATTGAGTGTTGTGGTTATGGGTTGGGGTTAGGGATTGGGTTTATGCGTTAGGGTTGGGGTTAGTGTTGGGGTTATGAGTTAGTGCTAGGGATTAAGGTTATGATTTAGTGTTAGGCTTATGAATGAGGGTTGGGGTTAGGGATTGGGGTTATGAGTGAGGGTTGGGGTTATGAGTTAGGGTTGGGGTTAGGGATTTGGGGTTATGAGTTAGAATTGGGGTTATGAGTTAGTGTTGGGTTTATGAGTGAGGGTTGGGGTTAGGGATTTGGGTTATGAGTGAGGGTTGTGGTTATGAGTGAGTGTTGTGGTTATGAGTGAAGGTTGGGATTATGAGTCAGGGTTGGGGTTATGAGTGAATGTTGGGTTAATGAGTGAGGGTTTTGGTTAGGGATTGGGTTTATGAGTTAAGGTTGGGGTTAGGGATTGGGTTATGAGTGTGGGTCGGGGTTATGAGTGAGGGTTTGGGTTATGAGACAGGGTTGGGGTTATGAGTGAGGGTTGGGGTTATGAGACAGGGTTGGGGTTATGAGTGAGTTTTGTGGTTATGATTGAGTGTTGTGGTTATGGGTTGGGGTTAGGGATTGGGTTTATGCGTTAGGGTTGGGGTTAGTGTTGGGGTTATGAGTTAGTGCTAGGGATTTGGGTTATGATTTAGTGTTAGGCTTATGAATGAGGGTTGGGGTTAGGGATTGGGGTTATGAGTGAGGGTTGGGGTTATGAGTTAGGGTTGGGGTTAGGGATTTGGGGTTATGAGTTAGAATTGGGGTTATGAGTTAGTGTTGGGTTTATGAGTGAGGGTTGGGGTTAGGGATTTGGGTTATGAGTGAGGGTTGTGGTTATGAGTGAGGGTTGTGGTTATGAGTGAGTGTTGTGGTTATGAGTGAAGGTTGGGATTATGAGTCAGGGTTGGGGTTATGAGTTAATGTTGGGTTAATGAGTGAGGGTTTTGGTTAGGGATTGGGTTTATGAGTGTGGGTCGGGGTTATGAGTGAGTGTTGTGTTTATCAGTTAGAGTTTGGGTTAGGGATTGGGTTTATGAGTTAAGGTTGGGGTTAGGGATTGGGTTATGAGTGTGGGTCGGGGTTATGAGTGAGTGTTGTGTTTATGAGTGAGGCTTGGGGTTATCAGTGAGGGTTGGGGTTATGAGTGAGGATGGGTGTTATGAGTTAGTGTTGGGTTTATGAGTTAGGGTTGGGGTTAGGGATTGGTTTTATGAGTGAGGTTTGGGATTATGAGTGAGGTTTGGGATTATGAGTTTGGGTTGGGGTTATGAGTTTGGGTTGGGGTTATGAGTTTGGGTTGGGGTTAGGGATTGGGGTTATGAGTTAGCGTTGGTGTTATGAGTTAGTGTTGGGTTTATGAGTTAGGGTTGGGGTTAGGGATTGGTTTTATGAGTGAGGGTTGTGGTTATGAGTGAGGGTTGTGGTTATGAGTGAGGGTTATGATAGGGTTGGGGTAATGAGTGAGGGTTGGGATATGAGTTGGTGTTTGGGGTTAGGTTTTGGTGTTAGGGTCAGAGGCCTTTGCTTTGTGCCTATAATAGAGGCCTGAATTATTTTTTTTGTAAAGTGAATATAGCACAAATGCTGCTTCAGCTCATGTGTCCAGGTACAAGCACTACAATTCCCATAATCCCACTGGTAATGTCCTCAAACCTACAGCGTCAACATATGGAATATCGCGATACACAGCTATGTGAGAGTAGCAGGTCCCAGGTGTGTGTCCGTTTACAAGGAGAATCTGTGTCACTGGTAACTTGTCCAGGCACATTACAGACTACAGATCCCATGATGCCGTGCGGTCGCAGTAAGTTTAGACGCGCTGCTGGTGAAGTCTCGCGATGATTTGCGCAGTGTTGAGCAGTTAGCTGGGGACTGAAGTACTCCAGGAGAGCGGAGTGGAGCGAGGTCAGAGCAGGGGAGTATTGGGCCAGTGTCAGGAAGCCCGAGGAGATACACGGACTTAACTCAGACTCATTGTAGTCTGGACTGGGCCGGAAGACATTACTGGGCACGGAGAGAAGTCACCTTAGGAGAGCAGGAGGAGGTGCGGCGATCCTGCGGGAAATGAGAGGCGATGCTGGGCTTGGTTATTACTCCAGTCGCCGGCTTGGGCCTGTACTGCTGAACTACCACAGTGGAGGGGAGAAGCGCACCTGTGAGAGCGGCAGCAGCCCCTAGACCTGGGGTAGGATGGCATCCAAGGGTAATTCGGCGGTTATGATATAGTAATGAAACATTGGAACTGTGATATAGGTTTGGATATGGCAAGGATGGCACTGGAGGGTGGCACACAGCAAGACTGGGGCATAGAGTGTGAGAGTCTGTGAGTGAGGAGACTTGTCTGGGAGGGTGGGAGCTGTCTGAGTGAGAGGGGCCAGTGGCCTGTCAGGGGGAGTGAGAGGGGTTCAGTGGCCTGCCAGGGGGAGTGAGAGGGGTTCAGTGGCCTGTCAGGGGGGAGTGAGAGGGGTTCAGTGGCCTGTCAGGGGGAGTGAGAGGGGTTCAGTGGCCTGCCAGGGGGAGTGAGAGGGGTTCAGTGGCCTGCCAGGGGGAGTGAGAGGGGTTCAGTGGCCTGCCAGGGGGAGTGAGAGGGGTTCAGTGGCCTGCCAGGGGGAGTGAGAGGGGTTCAGTGGCCTGCCAGGGGGAGTGAGAGGGGTTCAGTGGCCTGCCAGGGGGGGTGAGAGGGGTTCAGTGGCCTGCCAGGGGGAGTGAGAGGGGTTCAGTGGCCTGTCAGGGGGGAGTGAGAGGGGTTCAGTGGCCTGTCAGGGGGGAGTGAGAGGGGTTCAGTGGCCTGTCAGGGGGGAGTGAGAGGGGTTCAGTGGCCTGTCAGGGGGGAGTGAGAGGGGTTCAGTGGCCTGCCAGGGGGGGTGAGAGGGGTTCAGTGGCCTGCCAGGGGGAGTGAGAGGGGTTCAGTGGCCTGTCAGGGGGGAGTGAGAGGGGTTCAGTTGCCTGTCAGGGGGGAGTGAGAGGGGTTCAGTGGCCTGTCAGGGGGGAGTGAGAGGGGTTCAGTGGCCTGTCAGGGGGGAGTGAGAGGGGTTCAGTGGCCTGTCAGGGGGGAGTGAGAGGGGTTCAGTGGCCTGTCAGGGGGGAGTGAGAGGGGTTCAGTGGCCTGCCAGGGGGGAGTGAGAGGGGTTCAGTGGCCTGCCAGGGGGGAGTGAGAGGGGTTCAGTGGCCTGCCAGGGGGGAGTGAGAGGGGTTCAGTGGCCTGCCAGGGGGGAGTGAGAGGGGTTCAGTGGCCTGCCAGGGGGGAGTGAGAGGGGTTCAGTGGCCTGCCAGGGGGGAGTGAGAGGGGTTCAGTGGCCTGCCAGGGGGGAGTGAGAGGGGTTCAGTGGCCTGCCAGGGGGGAGTGAGAGGGGTTCAGTGGCCTGCCAGGGGGGAGTGAGAGGGGTTCAGTGGCCTGCCAGGGGGGAGTGAGAGGGGTTCAGTGGCCTGCCAGGGGGGAGTGAGAGGGGTTCAGTGGCCTGCCAGGGGGGAGTGAGAGGGGTTCAGTGGCCTGCCAGGGGGGAGTGAGAGGGGTTCAGTGGCCTGCCAGGGGGGAGTGAGAGGGGTTCAGTGGCCTGCCAGGGGGGAGTGAGAGGGGTTCAGTGGCCTGCCAGGGGGGAGTGAGAGGGGTTCAGTGGCCTGCCAGGGGGGAGTGAGAGGGGTTCAGTGGCCTGCCAGGGGGGAGTGAGAGGGGTTCAGTGGCCTGCCAGGGGGGAGTGAGAGGGGTTCAGTGGCCTGCCAGGGGGGAGTGAGAGGGGTTCAGTGGCCTGCCAGGGGGGAGTGAGAGGGGTTCAGTGGCCTGCCAGGGGGGAGTGAGAGGGGTTCAGTGGCCTGCCAGGGGGGAGTGAGAGGGGTTCAGTGGCCTGTCAGGGGGGAGTGAGAGGGGTTCAGTGGCCTGTCAGGGGGGAGTGAGAGGGGTTCAGTGGCCTGTCAGGGGGGAGTGAGAGGGGTTCAGTGGCCTGTCAGGGGGGAGTGAGAGGGGTTCAGTGGCCTGTCAGGGGGGAGTGAGAGGGGTTCAGTGGCCTGTCAGGGGGGAGTGAGAGGGGTTCAGTGGCCTGTCAGGGGGGAGTGAGAGGGGTTCAGTGGCCTGTCAGGGGGGAGTGAGAGGGGTTCAGTGGCCTGTCAGGGGGGAGTGAGAGGGGTTCAGTGGCCTGTCAGGGGGGAGTGAGAGGGGTTCAGTGGCCTGTCAGGGGGGAGTGAGAGGGGTTCAGTGGCCTGCCAGGGGGTTGTGAGAGGGGTTCAGTGGCCTGCCAGGGGGGAGTGAGAGGGGTTCAGTGGCCTGCCAGGGGGGAGTGAGAGGGGTTCAGTGGCCTGTCAGGGGGGAGTGAGAGGGGTTCAGTGGCCTGTCAGGGGGTGACCCTACTGGAGTCTATACTGGTATGAGGTGAGAGATGCTGACTGCAGGGAGCACAAGCCTGGCACTGTTCATACCAATGTGCCCTCCCTTACACATGTGGCACTCACTATCCATCACTTTTCTCACTAAGGTGGTCACTTGTGTTAAATGTCAGTGAGGGAGACTTATCTGGCAGGTAGAGTGTCTGCAAGGATGGAGATCTAAGTGAGGAAGGCAGAGAGTGAGAGGATCAACTTAATAATAATTCGGTCTGGAGTGAGAATCTGGGTGAGGAAGGAGATTTGGGTGAGAGACACTGGTTGGCATTGGAACACAGCCTGATAGTGAGAGAGGCTACTTGCCACTGTAACTCAGCCTGATAATACGGGTGAGGCAGGGTGCACTGGTATAGCCTGGCAGAGAGAGAAATGCTCTGGTTGCAGAAGGATATCTGGGGGAGATATGCTATTGTAACTTGGCCTGATAGTAAGGTGAGGCAGGGTACACTGGTATAGCCTGGCAGTGAGAGAGACTCTGGGTGGGGGGGGGGGAGAATCATGGTGGGTGAGGAAGGCTGCCTGGCAGAGATGAGACTTGGTGTAGAAGGAAACCGGACTATCATTTATTTCAGATTTAACTACCTAACAGTGAGTTTCTCTGGGTGAGGAAAACCGTCTGATTGGCATGTAGTGAAGCACTGCTGGTGGGGAAGGCTACCTTAAGGTTGCCTGGCTGGCACAGAGTTAGTCTGAATGAGGACCATTATCTAGGGTGAGGCGATCTGTCTGTCAGAGTGTGAGAGATGGGTGAAGGCAGTTACCCTAGTAGTGAGTCCCCATGTGTCAGGAAAGCTGTCTGGGAGGGAGGCTATCCTTGTAGTGAGTCTCTATGTCTTAGGGAGGATGTCTGGCTGAGAGCGAGAGGTGAGTGAGGGAGTTTGACACTGATATGGCCTGGGAAGGAATGAGAGTCTTGGTGAGGAAGGATGTTTGGTAGTGAGTGAATCGTGCTGGTCGAGGAACAGTGGTAGAGAATATGACTTCTTGGGTGAGGCAAACTGTCTGGCAGAGGATGATCCTCCTTGGGTGAAGACATTCTGTTTACTGCACAAGTGATATTACCAGGCTATTAAGGAGTTGTTCTCTGTAGGTGATAAACACAGTTTGATGCTGGATAAGACCCTCCGCTTCACATTGACAGACAATGGCCGTGTTTGTGTGGGACTCTGGATGAGAGGGAGGCTCCCAGGCAGCAACTCTCTACAAGTAATGGTTTACTTACAGCGATTGAGTCTGGATGTAAAGGAAGCTATCTGGTAGTGGAAGTGCGTTGGACTGTTTGGGTGGGAATAGTTGTCCTGCAAATAGTGAATCGCAGTGAGGATAGTGCATGGCTGGATCGGTTGAGGCCTGGTTTACCTTTGAGTGAGGTCCTCTTAAGCTGAGCTTTCTGCAGGGGTATAGATTATGTAGAGGTATGGTGTAAGTTATGGTGTATCTGGCAGTGCCCTACTCTATCCATGCCAATTAGACGCGGTCTTCTGAAGTAGTGTTAGCTGAGAACATCATTCTGGTTTTAACTCAAAGTCTTTAGGCGTTTGAGGATTTTTATATTGAATCAGATTATTGGGATATGATAGACTTTCAGACTTTAACAGTATGTACATTATGTGCATACACCTATAACAATGCAATATTGTTTACTGGGTGAGTATCCAGGTGGATTTAGTAACATGGTATGAATACTTTACAGCAAATTGGTCTGGCAGAGTAGTCATGTTTAAAAAGTGAAATTGCTATGGAACAAGTCCGTAATCACCAAGTATGAGTGGTTTGGAGGTCACTGAGTACTTGATGGTCAAAGAACAGAAACCAGAACTACTTCTGGACTACATGATGTTCTACAAGTAATGCTTTCATATGTGTGTAAGTAAGCCATAGCTCTACTGACCTCCAAGGTGACCACTTGGTGTGTGATGGAGAGGACACATTTTCCATGGTGGTGAATGAAGAAACCTTACTTGCTAAAATGGGGTGCCCAGTGGAAGGGGAGTTTCTGGAATTAAAATGTCAAAATAGAAAGTTATTAAGAGGGTGTATCAAGTTGGTAAGGTGTGAGATGTCAGGAAGGGCCTGTTAACCTATTGTGGGAATACTTGAGGAAACTTATCTGGGGTCAGTTATGGCAGGGGTTGACTAATATATCTGAAACTTAGGACCCAGATTGATAAGTTGGCACCCAGACAATGGATTTTATATAGAAATATATGTATAATAACTAGAAAATTAGGAGCCAGCAGTAACATTTTAGGACAATATGTGATGAAGGAATAGTGTGTATTTTAGAGTTCAGGACAACAGGGATGTTTATTTCGACCTTTTTAGGATAAGAAATGGAGGGAAGTATGTGGTTTCTTGGGAGCAGTAGAGAGCACTCATTTGTAAATATGTTGGGCCCATGATGTACTGGACAACATGGTGCTTGATTAGAAGATATATCAGTTAGAGTGAATGCTGGATTGAAGTCTTGGAATTGATGTGTGAAGAAGGCAATGCATTTTTATGATGTGTGATAAAGGGAACACTTGTTGCAATAGACTCTTCAGTGGATGTGATGGTAGACATCATGATGTAGGGGACACGCCTGGCATATAGAAAAGTTGGGAATGGAGGGCATGTATCTCATAGTTGGTATCAGTTAATGTATGGAACTTATCCTGTTTTAGGTATAGTTGCTGTCTGTGATGGAAAGGTCATACATTAGGGCTCATGGTTAAGGGGATGTTTCTTGAAATTAACGAGGAGGCTTGAGTAGCATTGGGTTGGGAACTTGAAGATGTGGATTCTGTTGGCTGGAGTGCGGGATGATAGCATGTTTAGAAGTAGGATTCATGATGGATGGAAGACATTTTATTACTGATGGAGTGCACAAAAAGGAAGTGTCTGACGCTTTGAAGAGGAATTATCTGGCAGCAGGTCGATCTTGTTATTGTGGGAGCATAACTGATTTTAGTAGTATGTGTCATGGCTATAGAGTGGACCTTTGGAAACACATTCCCTGTACAGTGCAGGGTGCATATCTAGTTTACCTAAAACCCAGCATGGTGACACGTGGTTGGTCATGTGGTTGTTAGAATGTCCTTCTGAGTACCCGCACCCACTTTTGAATGGACGAATTGTATTGGATTTAACAACATTTTTCTTAGCGTTCTTACTTTTCCTGTCTCGGAGACTAGTGTTGTGTCTGTGATTTATATTGATATGTACAGCATGTTCTAGTCTGCATCATTTCTCTTTCTGCCTCTATTTTGCACATGCTAATGACCTATTCTAATAGTTTTGTTTCTCACATGTCTTTTCATGTTTGTTTCCACCCCCTTATGGTTTAACACCAGCTAAAGCATGTAACTATTCCATAAGAACCAGGCAACGCCATGTAACTGTCATCTGTTTTGTTTTCTTAAGTGTATTGAGATCAGGAACATGACACCCCAACCTTGACCATGTTGCCTTTCATGTGGGTATATTGCTGCTGGTGGTGCATGTGTCATTTGTATGTAAATTTGGGAGCCAGTTTTATTGAAATAACTATAGTACATCGCATGGTTCTTATACACTTCCATAACTACTACAATAGTTGACTTTTGCGTTATATTTTGCTTTGTTAGATTAGAAACCCCTTCATTCTTTTTTTACAGCCACCCTAAATGTTAATTCCCTATACCGTTATTCTGATTTTCATAGAATTCATGCAACACAGTGGTTCCCAAACCTCTCCTCTAAGCTCCCCAGGCATGTCAGGTTTTTGATTTAACAGTGTGAACACAGGTGAGGCAATTGGTATTCAACTGGAGCCTCTAATTTTCTGTGTCCACAATGTTAAATTGAAAACCTGACTGGGGAGCCTTGAGGAGAGGTTTGGGAACCACTGATGTAACGCAGAGCCATATTTCTGCAATTCACAGTGTTTTCTCGTCCTGTACAGTGTGTAATCTGTATGTATTGCCTGAAGCACATCTTTATTATTGACACTACCATGGTGTCAGGTTTGGTAGAGCTACGATCAATGGTTTTCTTTCAGTGGAGTCTAATGCACAGGAGGAGCAATTGGCATTTAACATACTCAAATTGCCTCATCTGTATTCAAACCGTGTTAAACCAAAATCATGGCCTGTCTGGTGGGATTTGAGGAGAGGCTGGTCTAATGTACTTTTTCTAATGCAGATTACTGAAATCATTGTTGTGGCCTACAAAGAGTTGCTAACTCTTCTTCAGCTTCTCTTTGTGCCTAGATATTGCCATCTTGTCTACCATTTAGTCCGTGCTTATATCGCCCATCTACATTCAGCACTAAACTGAGCATTTTTGGGGATTTGTGTAGTTTTATGTGCCATAAATATTTCTGTTTACCAGTGTGATGATATGGATACAATCCCCATACTTCTTTCTGTCACTTTTCTATCTCACTCTACCATTATGGCGCACCTGTATTTAATGAGATCTATAGGTATTATTACAACCTTTGTTTGTTCATTGTATTTTTAAATTGGTTAAACATGTTTTCAAGATTACTGGCTATCCCCAGTTTTGAAAAATCCTGGGAATTATATGTCTTATTTTTAGTTGTTATACTATTGGGAAATAAACAGGGCTCCTAAAATGATGCTTCTGGTGCCAAAGTATTTAGTAGAAGTTTACCTGGATCATAGAAAATCTAAGTGTTATATATTTACTATATTTAATAAAAAAAGTTTGTCTAACAATTTGACAATTCTAAAACGATGCAGTAGCTTTGATAACAGAGGCTAGATATTTTAATTAGGGAAGCGGAGGTACAACATCTAATTTCCAGCACCTTTGGTTTCAGAGCGTTGTCGGATAGCTGCTCTACTGGACCAACAGAGGTCACGTTATATTCAATAATTCTCTTCTGACCACTAATTATACTTCTACTGTGTCTCTTAAGTACCATGGGTTGATAGAAACTTAAATAAAACAAGTATTACATGTAAATTAAATATAAATTAAATGATCAATGAAATGCAAGAATACAGCTGAACTAATCTGATGGTCTTCTGTTACATTATCTTAATTTTGTATAGGCAAAATGATGTGCCGGACCATCAGTTACCAGTTGTCCTAAATGGTTCGCCACAAGCATATGTTCTTAACCGGGTTAACACATTTTAACACACTAACAGCCTCATTAAATTGTGGCTACGTTGTAAAACGTAGCCCGAAATGTATCCCTCCACGACTTGCAGCTATTACATTTGCCCAGTAAATGTCCCCGCAGACGACTTGCGGGGTAAGTCGCAGGACGGCCGAAAAATGCCTACGGGATATGAACGTGGAACTTTGCAGCTCGCAAATCCTTTGATCTGTCAAGCCCGTAACCGATACAAATCGACCATGTCACCTGCGAGCTATCCCGTAACTCACAAATGGAGGCCAAATCCCAATGTGTGCTGGAGAGGACTCTCAAGGGGGGGGGGGGGGGGGTTTGGGTTGGGGTAAAGTCCAATACGTAGCCCCGTAAAGACAAATAAAACACACTACTGTACTTTTATTACAAGTGAAAGCTATGTTAGGTCTTAGAAATAATAGCACAATATTCTCAAGCCCGCAAATCTGCCCCTAAAAACACTTTATTTCATATTTGTTTCTCTTGGAGAGGAAGGGAGTATGGCTTTATGAGCTTTGAAAGACTCTTCATCTAGTGATTTTGGTGCCCGGGATTGTAAATTCTACCGTACATTGTCAGGTAACTCGCATGAAGAATATCTTATTTACATCTTTATTAATATTGCATTAATCTGGAATGTGGGTCCGATCGCAAACTGTTATTTGTAGCCCGTAAGACTTTGAAATCTACCCTCCCCTTTTGTAGTGACATAACGCTGACGATCTCTTTTTCCATTGGCTCCGTCTACACCCGTAACTACGGTCTACACTAGTTGATCCTCCGCAATGACGCAAATCCAACGTTCTACGAACGAGCTCGCAGATAATTTCAAGCCTGCAGCCATTACTTGCTTCACGTTGGAGTTACTGGCTTGGAATTGAATAGGGCAGTAAGTCTCTAAGACAGAAACAAATGCTCCCCGTTGGCCATACATAATTTTTCCCCATCTTATGATGACCTAGAGGGGATAAGCAGCTCGAATGGAGTTTTAGAAGTTGATTTTTCTTAATCATTGAATATGATTTTTTAGCCCCTGTATGGGTATACGTGACCCTTTAAATCCTGGATTCTGTTTTGCATTTTTTGGTATTTATTTTCTGCATGTAGGAATTTTGCACAATTCCTAAACAAGGTAAATGAGGGTAAACCTTCTAAATTTACTTCTGAACTAGATATTAGACATCTGCTAGTAGTACATAATTAGATTTATGACCAAAACAAGAAAAAAAGCAAAACAATCAATTGGTCTTGTTAGACTGGACATGTGAATCAAGAATAAACATACCATATTTTTCGCCGTATAAGACTCACTTTTTCTTCCCCAAAACTGGGGGCGGGGAGTTGGTGCGTCTTATACGACGAATGAATGAATGCATGCAAAATGTGTAAACTGCCTCTTTCAGCCCCTCTTGATCCTCTCCCCCTCCTGATTCTCCCCTTTGACCCCTCTGATCCTTCCCTTGGCCCACTCCTGATCTCCCCCCCCCCCCCCATTGGCGCTTTCTACGGCACCAGCAGCATGCCTCTAAACTGCATTGCGACGGCCGGTGCATCTTAGTGACGTCACACACGCAACGCAAGGGAAGGCTGCAGTACAGGAGGAGTGCTGGTAGGAAGCGATGCGCGATGGGGTGAGATCAAGATGGGCCAAGGGATGATCATGGATGGACAGAGGGGAGAAGAAAGGGGAAGGTATATATTATAAAATGTAACTTTAAATTTTGGTTCCTAATTCCTACCAGAGTGAAAATATGTCTCCTTTTTAGCATACTAGGATTGACGCAAGAAACCATTGGGCGTTCATAAAAGTGTCAGCAAAATTTAACGTACCATTTTTATTTTCTGATATTTCTCTAGTTGACTTCTTCTAATGTTTGAGTTTCCTGTTTTCCTAAGCAACACTGTAGCCATTTTAATAACAGTTCAAAATCATAAAATACCAGTTGCTGAATCCCACAAATCTGCAGGCTAGTAATTAAACTGACAGTTTAGTTCAGGACATTTAAAACTTGTAATCATAATCCTTTTATTACATTAGCAACTGACACTTTTCTTTTTCAGGCCTGAGTATACTGAGGGATGGAATATTTTGGGGATTATTCAATTGCAGATTACTTCATATGTTAGGAGCAAGATGTGAGTCACATTTTGTAATGTCTGAACAGGTCAGACGAGCGCATGGTGTGGCCTCTGCAATTAGTGAGAGACAAGTACACAATGTTTTGCTATGTACAAGACTATTTCTCCAAAATAAATGAGCAATGTGCAAAAAGAAAAAAAAGTATTGTGTTATGAAAACAATGTGATATCACAAAATGTGCAATTTTTAGTCCGATGTTTTGTCTGCTGCTTTGCTTCCTGAGGTAATTACTCTACTTTAGGCTTTGGGCCTAGTGATATCATTAGTGGTACCAGACTAGAAAACTGGCACTATTGTTTTTATTTTGCCTATAAAATATTCACTTTACAGCACTTTTGATATTTTCTAACATACAAAGTGTTTCTCTCCATATTTATATTATGAAACTAGCGAATTACCCGTCAAAAAATGACGGCAATGAAATTGTAAGTGAGCTAATGGTGTTTGGTGTATATAATGTGGCTGATTTAGCGGCCTTCGTTTTCTATGTCGTGCAACTTTTTCGGGAATATCCGTAGTCGTTTGGTGTTTTGCGTGTTTATGGTGGTGTTGTGCATGTTTAGGGACCTTTAGCCTCTTTTTCGTTTTGTTCGGCGGACATTTTTTCTCTCGCTTAGGTGACTTTCGAGTCTCTAAACTCTGAAATGTGTGGTTAAATGGAGGTGTAACTTCCCTTGCAGAGGTCCTCGGTGCCTCCCCTTGCTGTGAGTAACCTTTTTATGTGTTTGTTGTTTGTATTTATTGTGTTTGTAATGTTTTTGGGGTTGCGTGGGTTGTGTCCTTGTTTTTTAATCTTGTAGGTGTTTTTTGGCAAATACGTAGGTGTTTGGTGGTGTTTTGCGTCTTTAGACTGCAGTAGCCTCGTTTTCGATTTTTTTTCGGCATTTTTTCTCTCGCTTAGAGAATTTTTTGGTGTTTAAACTGCTTTAATTTGAGTTAAATTGAGGTGTAACTTTAGTTTTCGAGGTCCTGGATGCTCCCTCTTGTAAGTAAGCTTTTTATGTATTTGTTGTGTGTATTTGTTGTATTTTTCATGTGCGCGTGTTGCGGCCATTTTTTTGCGAAGTCGTAATGGTTCGTAACGTGTGTCGTATTTTCCTTGCATAAATTTTGCAAGGGACGCAGTTGCTGGCAAGGAGCGCCTTTGGCGCTCCTTGCCAGCAACTGCGGCCCTCGCTTTGTGAGCCTGAAAGTGTGAGCAACGGCTCGTATGCTCATAACTATATATGTGATCATTTTGTAGAGCATAATATATTTGAACAATACATCTTTGTTAGCAATGAGATTTATTTCAGCCATCCTACAACCTCCATCTTGTCCATGCTACATTCTACTATTGATATGTAATAATTTATTTTAATAAGAAGTCAGTTCATATTTAACATCTGTTTGTTCCTAATATAGGTAGATGGATATTTCATGGATGTTTTGTTTAAAAGGAAATTTCGAGTTAGAGGACAATGTACTGTAGAATTTACAATCCCGGACACCAAAATCACTTGGTGAAGAGTCTTTCAACAGACACACAAATATGCCGTACATGGCTTGTTCACCCAACACCAGAGTTAGTCCACTAATATTTAAGACTACTTGCAAATTAAGATCAACAACCATGTGATACCATTCTTCCTGCTCCTCTCTCCCTAATGACAAATGTATCTGATCTTAAAAATAGAATCCAGACAGACATTTTGTCGCAGCCATGGTATTGATTTTATATGGTAATGTATGTATAAATTATAAAAAGTTAGGAGCCAGCAGTAAATGTTAGGCTCCATGTGATTTGTCAACCTATGGTCCAATACTGTTTAACAAAATGGCGTGTCTGCGTTCGGGAACTGTATAGTATCTAAATATTTTTTTTATGATCATTTAATTTCCCCCCTCAGTGTTTTATTGCTTTAAAGTTGCACCAATTAATTTTAAAATATTTTGAATATTGTTATATGGATCCTGGATTCCTAATAAATCGACATTTAGAGAAAGAGTGGTGCATTGAATATAGTTGCTAGTATGGAAGATATAGATGAAAGCCAAGGTGAATTGCACCACTCATAATACTAAAATATTACAACAAGTTATGGCCACATCCATTGATGATATATAATTACATTTATAAAAAAACAAATTTCTTCAGGTAGTCTTCCAAGTTGTGGCATGCTTAATGCATTATATAACTCTCTAATTTACCTCATTGATTATATTGAACAGTAGGCTATTATTATATGTCTCTGATAGTGCCAATAGTTGTGTAACCACAGGGCACCTTGCAGTCAATTCAACTTTTTTCTGCCAGTGTCCTGATTGGCACTGTACCAGTTGAATGACATTTCTAAGTAAAACTTTTCCATCTGGCAGCATTGTTCATTTTTAAAGGACCACTGCGCAGTAACTAAGGCCATAATTAGACTGGTAAAAAACTTATATTGCCATTACTTTTTTTTTTTATTGGGAAAATAAAATATGCTTGTATCTTGCACCCTGGAGGCATCCTTGATATTTTGCTGAAGTGTGTGTGGTGGTTACATCTCTGAAGAGTAGGGCTTGCATTTAGTGATGCAAGGGTCTGCTTGTGCACATTTGAGGGAGGAAAGTGTGTGTGTGTGTGTGTGTATATATATATATATATATATATATATATATATATATATATATATATATATATATATATATATATATATATATATATACACACAGTGATTTTTATCTAAATATTATTTGATGGTCATCATTACTGAGCTGTTTTGTTTCATACTTTACAAGCAAGTGCAGGTGACGTTGTTGAGTAAAGGTGTTTTTACTTAATATCCATGCATCCATTTTATTTTTACATTTTTTTAAGTTTAACATTCTTTTTTTTAATGCATGGAAAAACAGTTGCGTTTCATGTCCCTTTAAGCCCTTTAGATGATGGCCCAGTAAGGGTTCACTCCTCAACACAGGTCGGTGTGACTGAGCGTTGGCGGATAATGATATCAACACATTCAGAAATCTATTTATATTTCGCTATTTATATGAGAGGCCTGTGTTTTTTCTGTCTAGTCAGTAGAGGCTAAGCTTTTATGAATTTAAGTGGCTGTTGCACTTAAAGACCCCGCTCGGATGACTGATACGAGGATTGACTTCGCTCATTACAGGTTTTGAAGTGTGTTTTAATTTACTTTTATCTCATCCTGGTAATTTATGGTAATGGAAAATGGATTTGTCTTATTTTTGCTTTGTGCAGATAAAAAAAAATCACCAACATTTAGTAGGTTTTCAGATATGTTATTAAATCGGGGATGACAAAATTATCTGAAAGTTAGGAGCCAGCCAGACATTTTATCGGCGCTATAATATGGATTATGTGTATGCAGCAGCTGCCATTTTGTGCAAGCTTGCATGCGGTCACCATACCTCCTTTCATATGCAGAAAGGGGCTGGGCCAAGTAAAGCTTTTTGGAAATACTAAAATAAGTATGAATGCGGGTAAAATTTAATTTTACCATATGCATTGGACATATAATTTAACATGGATGAAAGGGGGTAGGCATGATTAAAGCATTTGGGTACTGGGGGTTAGGGATAACTTATTAAAGGGGGTGTGGATACATGTGCTTTCCTTCCAGCAGAATGTGGCGCAGTTAATTTAACGGTCCAGTGGCCCAGACCATTAAAAAGAAAATGTCCTTTCATTTTGCATTTAATACATTTAAATATTGCTTTGCAACCTTGTTTAAATTGAGCCATCTAAAGGGGTAAATTGAGTCTTTAGGCACTTTTTTAACACTTATATTCTATTATAAACTAGACTTATTTAATTAAATGTACACATCAACTACTTGGCTAACAAGGTAACAGCCTATGATGTTCTGGAACCTATTCCTTTCTTCCTGTTTACTCCCATATGTGCTGCCATCCTTGGCATTTGTCTACTGCATTCTGAGCACTAAGGCACTAGAAGCTTTAGTTTTTACTATTTTTTTCCCCTTAATGTCTGTTTAAATGTATTTTTAAATTGTAATGGTAAAAAAAACTGGTTTGAGCATATTTATTTATGAAGACAAATATTCTTGACTAAAAAATGTACCTCAAGGCACAAATCTTTCTGTGAGGAACTAATATCCAGGATTATGCTGTGTCTGTCAAATACACGTGCAAAATGCAAACGCTTGTCAATATTCAGGACAAAGTGGATTGAAACTGCTGAATCCTTATTTTGGTGGACTGTTTTTATGCCACGGGCGTGATTTGCGGAAAAGTAAAATTAACCTTCGCAGTGTTGAGTTATTAAATGCAGGAGTGGACAAAAGTACAAAAAATGAGGGAACTAGTCAGAATTTGAATTCAGTTTATGCAGGTACACTATATACCATACAAATATATATAGGTTCCTGAGGTAGAATGTGGCGCTCCGGGAGGTAGAATGTGGCGCTCCGGGAGGTAGAATGTGGCGCTCCGGGAGGTAGAATGTGGCGCTCCGGGAGGTAGAATGTGGCGCTCCGGGAGGTAGAAAATGTGGCGCTCCGGGAGGTAGAAAATGTGGCGCTCCGGGAGGTAGAAAATGTGGCGCTCCGGGAGGTAGAAAATGTGGCGCTCCGGGAGGTAGAAAATGTGGCGCTCCGGGAGGTAGAATGTGGCGCTCCGGGAGGTAGAATGTGGCGATCCGGGAGGTAGAATGTGGCGATCCGGGAGGCAGAATGTGGCGATCCGGGAGGCAGAATGTGGCGATCCGGGAGGCAGAATGTGGCGATCCGGGAGGCAGAATGTGGCGATCCTGATGTAACGTTAAGAAGCATTATTTAACCTTTGTATATAGTGCCCTAAAAGTATCTGATCAAACATAGGCTGCTACCGCTAAACTACCATTACATTTGATTAAGCCATTCTGCAAGAAGTATCATATTTTAGGAAGTGTCTCTCAATAGATATGGTAGAGACCATAAGTATGGTATTCAAAAATGGATGACCCATTAACTTTGTACAATGAAAGGTCAACAAAATATTTCAGTCCATCTTCCATTTTGTTGTGGGGAGTGGAAGGCTTTGAAAGTCTCCTGAGAACAATGTTCCTCATGACACTTACTGATCTGGTCTAGAAACTGTCTGAGATATAATAATATAATATATATATATATGTCAATGAATGTACTTCCTTCATGATTCTTAATAATTTCTGCGTGGTTCCTTTGTTATATATATTTTTGTCGTGGCTAATAAATCAAAAGACCCAATTGTTAATTTCTTCTGTATTTATCTTGGACCTTTCAAACAATATCAATGTGATAAATGTAGACCTTTACAATAACCCCAGACTCACGTCTGCGTGGGCATCCTTTCTTGTATAATTTTTGCGGATTCCTTCAAATGGCATACGGCACTTCCAGACTACTTTGAACACTCTGTATGTATCGGAGACATACTTGGGAGCTGATATCATAAAGGAGGAGGTGTTGACCTTTTGCAGAATTCCTGACCATTTACAACTTGGTGGTTGTAAAATGACTAATTATATTCTCTGTATACTAAAAGTGGTGTCTCAAGTAATTGTTTTAATCCATTTTTCTCTTTTCTTTCACTAAATTAAAAGCAACCTTGAGTTAAATATTAATACATTATTCATTGCAATATAAAGTTTTAAAGTAGGAGTATACCTCTGGCCTCCTTCTGGATTGCTACCATGTTGTGGTGAAGGTGATTGTGTACTTCAATGAAGCTGTGAGCTTCACCCAAGATGGGCAGGTCAGACAAAACAAGGTGAAGGAGCTGACAATCCCCTCTGGAATCTTTGCCCAGAACTTATGGATAAGCATAACCAGAAACATACAGGTGTGCCTGGCGTGCTGCAGTCCATAGGGTCACAGAGAGTCGGACATGACCAAGCAACAGCAAATACATCATGCATGCCTCTCATTGATGGCTGGCCAGTGTTATGGCCGTCATTCTGAGATCTCTTCCAAACTTTTTAAGGGAAGCAGAATATTTTTACCGTGTGCGAGGCGTAGCAAGTGGAGATGAGACTGAAAGAGTAAAGGAAGAGAGTAAGTAAAAAACTGATGGAAAAGAGGCCAGAGTGGCCAAGTCGGTTGTCGAGTTCATATTTCTTGGGTGTGAGAATTGGTCATAAATATCTTCTTTATTAGTTTGTAGCAAATCATCTATCATTTGGATTTTGTACCTAGTTCATAGGGCAATTTACTGTAAATGTACAGATGTGCAAGCGTGAAGTGTACATGCACTGATACAGCTGCGGCTTGAAACTCTATGCACACTGAGATCAGGCAGAATAGCTGGGGAAATGCAAGGAATCTACATTATTTTACACCATTTCTCAGTGTAAGTTTACTATATTACTATAGATATAAGTTGGGCTGCCCCTAATTTTGTCCTTCTCCTCTCGTGCCTGTGTTTTGTGCACCTTATCTAAAGATTTAGACATTTTTTACCCCTCCCAAAACATTTGTTATTGACTGATTTAGAGGGAAGGATATATTTTTGCATCTGCTTCTTTGGTTACCTACATCCCTTCCTCTTATTGTGTTATAACAAGTTATTGTGTAAAAATTGATCGATTATTCATCCACAAACTCTCTCTTTAGGGGAGATATTAAGAGGATTTTAATTGTTTTTGATTATTAATGAGCAACCACCCCCAAGTTATTGCCTATTACTATTATTATTAATATTATTATTAATAATATTATTAATATTATTATTATTATTATTATTATTATTATTATTATTATTAATATAATACAGTAACTAAAATCGCCCTGTACAGCCCCTTCAAGTGCATTGGCCGTGCTATATTGCTTATTTTAGTAGGTTTTATGCCACAAACCTATTTTTGTAAGCGGGAACACACCGAATTCTCACTACAATGAAACCTGACTTGTTTGCCGTGTACACCCTGGTCCTTGCACACAGCAGTGTGGATGTTCGTGGCAGCTCCTGCAATGTAAAGAATGTAGACGTCTGTGTGCTCGATCCTAGCCCGGCTCTCACGGGGTTAAGTCCATGTTTGGCGCAAGGTGTTTATGGTGCATGTGTATGATGTGTGTTGGTTCCGGTTGTGACATAGCTGCCTGCCATCTGCCACGGGCAGGCCATTTCTGGCCACTTGCAGGCCTAAGCTGATTTACTCCCTCCCAGCGCTCTCTGGCCAATGGAGGCGCTCAGGGATTCCAGGAGTATTGATTCAGGGATCATTGTTACTCACTGCTCAGCTCTCGTATTACCTTGTGTACCACGTGGTCCTTACACAGCAAAGGCCCCAAGAAGTACACACACAAATACAAGTGACAAGATCATGTCTTTGTAGCTCTGAGAATACATTAATTATATGTATAAAGTAGGTCAGACATATTGAAGAACCATATTTTATTCTTTGTTCTAATATTATAGTTTTGTGCTGTTGTTATAGAGCCACTCTGGTCACAAAATGTAAATTATAAATAGCCCCGTTTGCAAAACTACTCTTGAAAACCGGCAACATGTTTTAGCATGTGAAGAAAAAACCTCCTCTAATTTATTGCTTTTTATATGCAACTGTGGAATCTGCCATTTTAGTTTCCACTTACCTACTTCCTGAGGTAGGTGGAGACCTTGAATACACAGTAAGTTTGAATTTGCACAATGAGAAGATGGCATACATGTGCCAGTGCGCTCATTAGTTTACAAAGACACACCCTGTGAAGACAGAAGCTGCATGGTTAGCAGGTGTACAGTAAAAGTGAAACATATTTGCTTGTGTTTATATTGTTTTATTAATAAAAACATTGTGCCCATTATCAAGTTTTGTTATTTTGAAACAAACAGAAAAATAAATGACAACAGTGGTCCTTTAAGCAGGTAGGCTGCCATATTCAGCAGTAGTTTAGTGGTCCAGCAGGTAGGCTGCCATATTCAGCAGTAGTTTAGTGGTCCAGCAGGTAGGCTGCCATATTCAGCAGTAGTTTAGTGGTCCAGCAGGTAGGCTGCCATATTCAGCAGTAGTTTAGTGGTCCAGCAGGTAGGCTGCCATATTCAGCAGTAGTTTAGTGGTCCAGCAGGTAGGCTGCCATATTCAGCAGTAGTTTAGTGGTCCAGCAGGTAGGCTGCCATATTCAGCAGTAGTTTAGTGGTCCAGCAGGTAGGCTGCCATATTCAGCAGTAGTTTAGTGGTCCAGCAGGTAGGCTGCCATATTCAGCAGTAGTTTAGTGGTCCAGCAGGTAGGCTGCCATATTCAGCAGTAGTTTAGTGGTCCAGCAGGACCCTCTGCAATATACGTCTTCTTTGAAAATAAAAAAGTTGTTTGGAAACCATTGTGTTGGTGTAATGAGAGGTCCTGCTTTTGGCTGTATGCATTTGTAGGACTGGGAGTTTCTGTTTGGCCTGGGACTTGTTGTTGTTGTTGTTTAGTCATTCAGTGATGTCCGTCTCTCGGTGACCTTATGGACCACAGCACGCCAGGCACATCTGTCAGCCACTGCATTAGACAAGTCCGTATGAAGTATATGGGGTCATATTTATCTGTCTTTGGATTCCCTCCCTTATAGTCTCTGATATGTATGTACTTCTATACAGCTATTTGTACAGTGTCTGTACGGGTAAATATATTGTAGCATCCTGTGCACCCTTACCACTGTGTGTTTACTTTTTTTTTTGCGTCGTTTCACCCGTTTCTGACGTTCTGTGACCTCATGAACTGTAACACACCAGGCACATCTTTTTTTTTTTTGTTCCTCGTTATGCAGGTCTACTTGGTATTCATGACAGAGATACTGGAGTGGGTTGCCAGTTCCTTCCCCAGTGGGCCACAGCATACAGCTCCCGGTATTCCTAGGTAGTCTCCCATACAAGTACTGGCCAGGTCCAGGGTGGAGGGTGGTGTGACCTGTTGGTTGCCTGAATTGGAATCGAACCCAGGTCGCAGCACCGAACTGTTTTCTAGTTTCTGACATAGAACTGTTTTTGTTTGTTTGTTTTGTTTTGCGATTGAATCAACATAATCATCAAGGCCAATCAAATTCCAGAAACCCATACATATTTGTGACCTCATCAAGAGGACAACGCCGCATTACTGATTCTGTTATACTGTAATTGCTCATGTTCTGCTTGTTCCTATATCTCTAAACATCATTTCTGAATTAAAGTGATATGGAGGGTTACTGGAAGTTACTAGGTATATAATATTAGTATCTATTTTTATATACTTTACAGCATTAAGAAGTGCTTATAAGCTCTGTTTTCACGGCCTAAAATCAAACAAATAGTTCCTGCATGGGTCTGCCCACTGCAGCGTATGCTCAATGTGCTGTGTAGTGTCCTAGCCTATCGGGGACCACATCTCGGCAGCTTGTTGCTGAGACATGGCTACACGATTGGTTAATACGTGACACAGCACAAGTACTACAGAGTCTGTGTCTGCTCTGAGCTCATGGATATTCTCTATTCCATTATACAGAGCCGTCAAAATCCAACACAGGCTGTAAAATGTTTTTATTTGCTGCTCTTTTTACTGTTTTATAATTGTTTTTATTTTAAATGCTGCAGTGTTAGTTTTTAAAGCTTTCACAGTGGCTCATTACTTTGTGTTATCTCCAGTTTAGCTACACAGGCCAATATATTGGGTTTATAGTGAGAAAAGGCAGAAGGCACCATAAGTTCCAGTCCCCTCTAAATATTGATTTACTCTCCATTCCAGTAATACATTTCAGCTTTTTATTCCTTTGAGATTAATATATCTGAAGAAACCAATGAAAAAGCCCAATTTTGTTTTTGCAGTTAATAATGCACTTACATTTGCAGAGGTCTTGTGAGTATTTTGCACAAACTATAAACAGTGAGGGGGTTGCTGGGGGATACTTCAGTCACTCTTAAGACGTATAATGGATCAATATTAAAAGAACAGCACAGATGTTCTGTAAAAGACAAACTCGGCACGCTCTGTAACTTACACACCAGTTTGCTCTTCTATTTCCAATCCTCTTGTGTAGGTGTAACTTCCTCTAGAAAAAAGGTCAGACTGAAGATATTTCTGTAGAGGGGCTTAATCATTTTATTTGACCTATTCTCACACAGGAATATCTTGAAAACCTGGCACGGCTTTAGTACAAATCACATGTTTATGAATTGTGTACCGCATGAACAGCATTGGCTCCATTGTTGATGATGCTGTGTATAGACCATTTTCCATCTTGTCTGACTTGCTGATCACTTTGGAATGTTATCTAATGCCGCACTCTCGCTTGGACTCGGGCGCACGCTCTCGCTTGGACTCGGGCGCAAGCTCTCGCTTGGACTCGGGCGCACGCTCTCGCTTGGACTCGGGCGCACGCTCTCGCTTGGACTCGGGCGCACGCTCTCGCTTGGACTCGGGCGCACGCTCTCGCTTACTCACACTTTTAGATAATTGAGAACCAGAGTCATTTAATTTAGGAATGTAAATATCCCCACCTACAAGGAGTAGAAAAACAACAATAAGGAAAAAAAAAACACGAGAAGGAATTTGTCTGGGTTACGAGAAGTTTTTGACACAAATCCCAAGTCCATATTATGTTCTGTAGTATTGAAGAATGTGGTCATCTTTTTTCAAATGTTTTTCTTTCCTGGATGGATATTGATATTCCCTCAAAGTATTTGGTTTTCAGGTTTGGGTTGGAGATATATAAATGGCTTCCCAGAATGCAGTGTAATACCTGTTTTTCTCGGAATTCTGGGCTGGAAGCAGTTTGTGAACACAGATGCACTATTTATTTATTTATTTATTTATTTATTTATATATATATAGTGTGTGTTGTGTGTTTTTTGACTGTGTAAAGCAACACTTAATTAAGGGCACACAGGAGTACCATTTTATGTAATTAGGAGACTTGAGGAAATTATTAAAGCTGTGTATTTGTTCCATTGCACTTTAATGATTCATCTTGGAATCAGTAAATTATTATTGTTGCCAGCAGTATAGCTCCCACTGTAAATAGATTATTTAAGAAGCACGGTCTCGCTGCAGTACAATAGCCATCATGTGCTTGCTAAAGCTATGCCCAGAACAGGCTGGTTTTGTTTGATTCGTGGGCTTGGTGCAGAGCTTTGTAAATAAGAGTTGTAAAAATGTGCTTCTTCCAAGTGCTTCCTCCCAGCCTCTACAGTCTCTAGATGACAACATGGGGAGAGTGCACTTTATTTCCAAGGCTGAGACATTCTTCTGTATGAGGGAGTTTTCAAAGCAGCTGCACATGCCAACATATTGGGTGTAGGCTGCTGCAAGATTTGTGTCTAGATTTGAAAGGCTACAAGTTTGATCTGTATTAAAATGTATTTTTTTCAGATAATATTCTTTAAGAAAAATGTGCAGAATTTTATTGCAACTTACTGAAACTAATAATAATGCTAGAAAAATAAACAATTTGCCAACAAGTGAGAACCAGAAGTACCCATGTGATTTGTCTGTTCTATCAACCGAAAAGCTTTGCTTAATTAAATGGACTCGTCCGAAATTATTTTTTCCCCTCAGTGACTTAAAGTGTTACTCCTCAGTGTACGGTAATTGCCATATAAAATGTACAATTCACTTTTAAGAAGCCCCTTTCTTCCTGTACATTCTCATGTATGGCGCCATGCTTTACAGCTGTGATCTAAGGCCACACCCATAGGAGAGTGTCATTGTTGTGTCTTTTCCTTCTAAGTTGTATTTTAGACCAGCCTTTTTGATCTGGAGACCTTTACATTTTGTTTTGTACGGATTTGAATAGAGTGCAATTTAACTGCAGATGTGTTGGCAATGTGTCTATGGTGGTGGTGTGTTTTAAAGTGTTAGACTCCCCCTCCCTCTTTGTCCCTGAGGACTGTTAGATAATGTCTCAGGGACCAGCACTGGTTCCAGTCTTGGCTGTTGACAACCACTGAACTAAAGGACCACATAATTGTCATATTTATATTATGCTCTTATGAAGAACTTGACTTGACAATGAGCAACATCGTTTAGAAAGCTTAATATAAATAAAGCACTTTTAGGTAAAAGTTTTAGTTTAGTAGGCACCGAGTTTGCCATGGTCCTGCTTTCTTGGAGACTGAGTGGAGTGTTTTTTTTTTTTATTATTTCGAATGGGTTCAGAAAAGATTTCAGCACATGGCATCCCCCTCCTCCTCCCATAGTCTCAGTAGGTGCCATTTGCAACCCCCTCCCCCTCTCTGCATGTAACCACCCATTGTTCCTTAAGAAGGTACACCTATCATGGCATCCTACATGTACAAGCAAAATCAGCTAAAACTAAGATTGTCTGATGCCTGTGACTTACGTCATGTCTTGACAACACAAAGGAGCCACAACGCTTACAATTTTACCCTGGCTTCTAACTTTTTAAGCATTAGCCATATATATCTGTATATAACCCATAACCTGAAATATTTGGCTTTAATTACCATGACTGGCTTGTAAGTTTCAGATAAAGTTGTCAAGCTTTTCTTGGTTTGTTAAATTACAAACATGTAATGGTTTTGCTAAACTACAGTGTGTACAGTATTACAGATTGAAAAATGAGTGTAACAAGTTATAATGTTTCACTCTACAACAGAGGGTTCTCCACCTTTATAGTGCCACAACTCTCTGAGAAAATGTCTCAAGTTGTGGTAACCCCTAACGGTAACATTACAGTCAAATTACGCACAATTACAATTTCGGATGGTTTTTGGTGACCCCTGGCAAATCATCATTTGACCCTTCATGGGGTCGCAGCCCACAGGCTGAGAACCACTGCTCTACAAAGTATGTTGGCAAGGACCTCCTCACTATCTTTATTTGACTGGTCCAGTGCCCAGACACATCTCCATTACTGGAGTTCTTTGGGGGTGGTTAAACCCTCTAGATCCTGGGTGAACCTGATACAGTAAAAAAAAATCACAAAGAGATCCTAAATTTGTTCCAAAAGCCGTTTGTACATGGACTCTTGTAGTTTTTTTCTTTTCATGCACACATTTTGTACATTTTTAAAAAGTGCTCTAGTAAATACATGATGGCTAATTTGTGACTTCAGCATCTGTATAAGTTTTGAGGCGATACAATTTCTGCACAGACCGTTACTGTAATATGCTTGTAAACTAGCAATTATGCTCATATGTCCGTATGAATCAGTCCATGCTCACTCAAGACGTTCTTAAATTGGTTGCCCTTTTCCACTGTTACACAAAGTCTCATCTCCGACTTTAATGAGAAGAGCATCTGCTAGAAATGAGTTGTCATTATAGCCGCTGGTATTGAAATAATAATTTAGTACGGAGCCTTGACCTTGATAACCTTTTGTATTGTGCCGTACTTTGGAATGACATTTGTAAAAAAACAAAATATATATATATATATATATATATATATATATATATATATATATATATATATATATATATATATATATATATATATATATATATTGATTACCATCACAAAGATAGCACACCTCCAAAAGTGCGCCTCCTGGGCTGAGTAGTCCTTTTTAGGAGAAACCCTCTGACAGTAATCAGACATTTTGGAGACTGTTTTCTAAGTCGGACAAAGTCTTGAAGACAGATTGAAGCTTCCGGTCTGTATGGAGCATTGTGCACGTTTCTTCTTTGTGTGTATCTAAATACTTGCTTAGATATCATTTAAAATTGTGGTAACCCTACCAAATATATTCTTGAAAAATAATGTAAGTATGCCCACTCTGGCCATCTGAAGTGTAGGGAGGTATGAAACGAGATGTCAAATTTATAATAAATATAGGGTAGGCAACTGTTTCAGCCCTGAAATACCAGGCACTTCCACCCTGAACCTGCTCTCCGAGTATGTTACCAGGCCTATAGAACAAACCTACTTCAGGTGGTGGTTGTTCTCCGATCATGAGCCTCTACCTCTGCTTTGCTTATGCAAATGATCCTTGGGGTTTTATCACCCTAAGGGTGATAGGGAGCTTCAGGTGTGGACTCCTTGGTCAGTGTGCCTTAGGGAGTTCAGCTACACCTCACTGACGAGGCCCACAGAGGCCGAAACATATGTCTGGGGTTTGTTTTTTCTTCTGTTCAGGGTAGAATTGCCTGGTATTTCGGGACTAGATCACTCAATAGAGTAAGACCAGACTGGTATACTAGCAAAAAGAGGCTCTCTGACGGGGTGACCAGGCCTATAGAGCAAACCTACTTCGTTCTCAGATTGAGCACCTCTGACTCTTCATTTCGTAAAATTTCTAATGAAACCTTGGTTGCCTTGACCTGGGTCTGACCGGCTGGCTACTGAGAGAGGTGGGAAAAGTGATTCCAAATATCCTGGAGTCATTTTGAGGTGTCGGACTCCCTTTTTAATGGGAACTGCAAAAAATGATGAAATAAAGGATTTTGTTAATTAGTCATGCTGTCAATATTCTGGCACTTTAATTTGCGTTTTTTATATATATATATATATATATATATATATATATATATATATATATATATATATATATATATATATATATATATATAAAAGTGGTGGGTGAGTGAAATCTGTAGCAATTGTGGATGGGAGTCCTGTGACAGGAAGGGACGGTACATTATGCAGTGATATCTCTGTCTGTACATGTACTCACACTAATATATATATATATATATATATATATATATATATATATATATATATATATATATATATATATATATATATATATATATATATATATATATATATATATATATATATATATATATTTATTTATTATAGAGGAAATGTAAGGGGGAGCACACAAATCTCAATAGGCAGCATAAAACCTGAATACGCCCATGCAAAAACTAATGGTGTCGTATCTTCAACACCTCTCCTCCACCAGACACCCCATATTTTACACTTCACTTAAATGGAGAAATGACATTTTTTTAATCTACCTCCAAGTGAAATATACATGTAATGGTTTAGTCCGTCAACTAGATTTAATAGCATAAAGATATTGCGTGCACATAAATAAGACCATTAAACTCTCGATGGTGCCCCTTCTTACATCAGGTTATGAGCTTATTTCCTGGATATGCTCCCCCGTCCATGTGGCTGGCGTTACCTCATGCTCTTGCTCGATTAGTGTGATGACATCATCAGCTAATTATGTGAGGTAAAGCCAGCCAAGAGGGTGCATCGTGATAAGTGCAGAATAGGTGGTGCCTGGAAGTTTTATATATTTTTATTTAATTAATTATTTTTGCACTTTACACTTTTATATGTCTGAGGAGACAGGGAGCTATTCTCATAGCTAATTTGATTTTAGACTCAAAATTCTCCAAAATGTGTCAGATTTAAAATAAAAACAAAAATAGAAGAGATATACTGTATAGTATTACAATCATTTGAACATTTTTGGTTGAAAATACTTATCACAGAATATGTTGTAATTTTTTTAACTTCATCTAATAATACTTAAAAAAAAAAAAAAAAAAAAAAAAGGCAAAAATAAATGTCTCGGTAAAAGACAATTCTGTGTCATTGTCTATATAAATCCAAATATTTATTATCACTTAATTTTTTATTTTTTTGTAACACAGTGAAAGTAATTTGAAAAAAAAAAGAACAAGTAAAATACCAGCCTATAGTTCTAGTGCCAGCATTTAGAGGACTACTTTACTGCATATTCAGTTAGAATTTCCTGTTATTTAAAGCACCACAAAATTCCACATTATGATTATTAGAGCAGGTTGTGGGTGTGTTGTGTAGAAGCCGGTACCTGTAGGAGTATGAACAATGCCGTTTTCGACTTCTGAAATGTGAGGAGGAGCTAGGAAGTGAGAAGAGACAAATAAGAATATTTTCTAGAGACCCTTGTGAATAAGATAGCAGTGAAGTTTATTTACATCTTTGTTCATTTTCCTGTGATCTGAGCTTTATCGCACATTTTCTTTTCACAATGGAAACCAGTAAGTGGCAGAACCATGAAATATCTGGCATTGTGTTAAATGTGGGCGCAGGATCTGAACGGACGGATTTTATATAGGGTGTAACGTGAGCTCTGTGCATTGTTTCAACCTTAGATTGAAGAACTAAGCTTTGATCTATGTCCCATCCGTTTCCAACTACCCGAAAAGGAATTCATGATCACATGAGCAACTGGACATGGACGTCGTCCTGTCAGATTTTGTTCTCTCAACCGGGGCGGAGCCAGGCCTGGCTAGAGACCTTCTAGAAGGTAAGAGGTGGCGAGACCAGCTATGTCTGTCCGGCTGATCACTAACCTCATGAACTGCAAACTAATGGTTTGTAGAATGGGCTTTAAAGGGCTACTGTAGTGCTATAACAAATGCGCTTGCTGCTTTAATTAGGGATTGATCATTAATGAAGTTCATGTTCAGTGGTTTACAAGAAAAGAAACAAAAGGTGTGTGGTGGGTACAAAAGACTACAAAACCCATTAAGCTTTGTTGCACATACTGAATCGCACTGCTACATTGTTGTAGCTGCCTCTGATTGGCCACAGCAAATAATGAATTTCATGCTAATGAAGCTTGGATTTTCAGGGGACTTCCTTGTCAAAATCAACTGCCAGAAAACTGAACACATTTTGCAAACTTTAGGATAAGTTTTATTCATGTTTATTTTTGGATTTTTCACACTGATTTTCCTGATTATGAAATGCATTCATAATCCATGAAACTTCCATATTCCTTTAAGTTTACACTCAAAGATGATACTTGGCTGCCGCTGGTATATACCTACTTTAAGGTCCATGAGGGAGGCAGATTTGTCTTGCAGACACAGTATAAATTTGTTCACAAAAATTTTGCAAACACAATGCTTTGCTTTGGCTTGGGACGTGCTGTGTTCAAGTGGCTTCCCATGGTAACTAGCTTTTTTCTCTTAGGGCAGCCTATTTAAAGATTGTTTGACCTCTTATCAGCTTGGTCTCTAAACCATTCAGACTTGTCTCTTGGCCATACTTCCTCCTCCTCCTACTTAATGACTTTAGGGGGATTTCTCAAATAAAGGCTGAAAATCTAGCCTATGAAAATGGGTTTAATATCCAGCATTGCTATTACAAATCATTAAATGAGAATTGTATTAATGAACAATGCCTAATTAAAACTAGCTTTTCTTGTTAGCGGATTACAGTGCTCCTTTAAGAAGTCTTCAGTTTTAAGTCGTTGTGTTGCTTGCATCTCCTTGACTAACACAGCTTTTAGTAATTTGCGCTTCCTCCTCCTGGCTGACAGCTCTGTCACAATATTGTAATAATCATAATGATGGCTGTTGGATAAGCATCTTATGGCGGTGTTTTTGCACGTTTGGGTTCTCCGAATATGACCATTTATATTTGTTTTTACTTGATGTTTGAGATTCGATGAAAAATATATGGAATTTCAGCTGTTTTTCCCTTTTATTGTTTGGGGAACTTGAAGTATTCTTTTTACCGTTTGCTGCCCAAACTTTAGATTGAGCTTAGCTGGAAGGCTTCGGAGTCACAGGAGCCACCCAATGGACCGCCAAAAGTGAGATGCAAGGGTAAAGTAGTAGTGAGGGACACAAGGGGTAGGAATATGATTGGCTGGCAGATCCAGGTTTGGTAGGAGGTAGATCTTAGTACAGACAACTGAAATTGGTGTTTATATTAGAATTGGTGTTAAATCCTGTAGTGGTGTTTGATTTTTCCCTTGGTTATTTGTAGTTCAGCTGCTCTCATGTATTTTATATTGATTTAAAAAAGGCTACAAAAAGATTCAAAAGTGACCATGAATTATGAGCTCCTTCTGATTGCACCCTGCTTGTGTGTGTGTATATATATCTCTCGAAAGCTGGTCGCTTTATTATGAATACGTTTGTCCAATAAAAAAGGTATCACTATTCACTGCAATACTCTGATTATTCACGGCTACCTCACTCCTCATATATATATATATATATATATATATATATATATATATATATATATATATATATATATATATATATATATATATATATATATATACCGTATTTTTCGCCGTATAAGACGCACTTTTTCTTCCCCAAAACTGGGGGAGGAAAGTTGGTGCGTCTTATACGGCGAATATACCTTTTCAAACTGCCTCTCTGTCCTCTTGATCTCACCCCAGCGCTTCCTACCAGCATCGCGTCGGCCGGTGCGTCCTAGTGACGTCACACACGCAACGCTGCAGTACACGAGGAGTGCTGGTAGGAAGCGCTGGGGTGAGATCAAGATGGCAGAGATCAGAAGAAAGGTGAGGATCAGGAGGGTCAAGGGCTCCCAAATGCTCCGAAATGCTGCAGTGTGTGTGTGTGTGTGTGTGTGTGTGTGTATATATATATATATATATATATATATATATATATATATATATATATATATATATATATATATATATATATATATATATATATATATATATATATATATATATATATAATTTGTGTGTAATGTAGGTGTGTATCTGTGTGTAAAGTGTATTTGTGTTTGATTCAGATTTTTATTTTTTTTCTTGTTTTCCTCCTCTAAAAACTAGGTGCGTCTTATCTGCCGGTGCGTCTTATAGGGCGAAAAATACGGTATATATATATATATATATATATATATATATATATATTATATTTGAATGTCTAAAATAAGTTAAAAAAAACTTGTTTCATGCCCAGAATTCCAAGAAATAGTTATTACATTGCATTCTGGGAACCTGCAAATGTGCCCACAAAGGCTTCGCTCTTGCAATCTATAACCATCTCAAACATGGCTTCCCTTAAGCATATGCCTGCTGTATTAAACCGCTTTGAGCAAAGCTAGCATTGGATTATACACAGGCTAGGAATTCCACCCACGTACAGACTTTTTTAAGGTTACTGCCTATCATCAGCGTGGGGCTGGTTCATTAGCTTGTGTAGTGGATATATATAATGCACACGCACGCACACCATGTTTAAGATGGTTTTGGATTAAAGAGTGAGACTGCATTAGGCTCTTTTGCAGGCCCCTTCCCAGTTTCGCAGTGCAGTCCAAACACTGTATTTCTTGAGATTCTGAGCAGGAAATACCTTGATGATGAAGACATGCACATGTACACACAACTGTACTATTTGTCTGATTATAAAAATGTGAATTTGAGATCTAGAACGGAGAAAATGTAAATCTCGCACATCAAATTGCAAATATACTTGCAAGCCCTGCTTGCCCTATTTTTATATATTCGTATGACTGTCATGGCAGCCTCAATGAGGAGCTGTGTTTGCTTTTTTTCTCAAAATGCTGTTAAACTCGTGGCTTACACAGCTGATTTTGTTTGTTTGTTTATAAGCTCTCCAATGTTTTTTTTCTAATTGCTGCCCTATAGGGGAAAAAAGTATAAGTTTGAAAACTTTGCGTCAGTCTGGCCTACTTCAGCAGGAAAATGCATACAATTTAGTTTTATATATATATTTTTTTTTTCCTGATGCCTAGAAGGATCCATAATACTTTGGTGGAAGCTGTGTATGTGAGAGGAGCTTTTACATTTCTGGAGAGCTGTGGTTTTGTTATTTTTATTGCAATATTCTGCTTCTGTGCCAGTGAGGGAGAAGGGGAGTCAATTTAATACTGTCCAATTACCAAACAAAGGCTCATGCCCATGACCTTGTTGTTGTTCAGTCCTTTTAGTCGTGTCTGACTCTCAGTGACCCTATGAATTGCAGCACCCAGGCACATCTGTCTGTTTCTGGTGGTACTTATCCATATCCTTATGGTTTTCTTGCCAAAGATACTGGAGAAGGTTGCCAGTCCCTTCTCCAGTAGACTGTGATTTGTCTGACCTCTCTACTATGACCTGCCCATCTTGGGTGACCCTACATAGTATAGCTCACAGCTTCATTGATGTACACAAGCCCTTTTACCCTGACAAGTTAGCGATCTGGAAGGGGGGCCCATGACTCGCACAGCTGCTAATGTTAATTTGTTACATACTTGACCAACAAGCGCATATATATATATATAGACTGTCAGCTCTTATGACCAGTCCATTGTTCTATCCTCTCCCATTGTATGTAAATGTTGGATGTTACACAGCTGACCCTTTGTATGTGGCCGCCAGTGTGTGTCACCACTCTAACAATTGATCACCATGTCACCAACTCACATGATCCTTTGGAACCAATAACATGCATTTATTGGTGTTATGAATGAACTTGGTACATTGACCCAAACCTGTCGTAGGAGATGCCTGTGGGTATGAAGCAGAGGTGGGGCCTCCATGGAGGTAAGCCGTGTACTCGTTACTTGCAATGAGCGTTCCTCAGTCTTGTACCGTAGTCGGACTCGATGGGATTAACTGTTTTTAATTTCCATACCACAGGGTATTTTGTAAACCTAGTCTTTGGAGGGTGGATACTCAGAATATAGTTTAACCGGTTACATAGACTGATCTTTGGAAAGTGTTTGGTTGTTTGTCTTAACCCTTGAGAACTTTGTAGTATGCAATTTTTATTAAGATTTTGCTATGTATCAGTTTAGGAATGTTGAGCATATATCTATATATAATAATATATATATATATATATATATATATATATATATATATATATATATATATAATAATATATATATATATATGTATGTATGTGTAAAAATGCTGAACACATTGAGCACCAACTACTACAAAGAAAATGCAATCGGAGCAGGGGTGGGCAAGTCCTGCAGGGCCATACACATGCCTGGATTTGATGATATCCCTGCTGTGCCCACAGGTGAGTCCATCACTTCTTCAGTTCTCCTAATTGACTCACCTATGCACAGAAAGGATATCTTCAAATCCAGGCTTGTGTGTGGCCTTCCAGGACTGAACTTGCCCGCACCTACCCTAGACAGTATTTTAAAAAAAATAGCCGACATGGCTTCCGACTCCTGTCTTCCCCTCTCGTATTCCCCTACTTCTCTTTATACCCCTTCCTTATCACTGTATTTCCACCACAACCCCCATATCGGTTACACGTGTCTGATCATCTGCCCCTGCATCCCCCCCCCATATCAGTTACTCGTGTCTGATAACCTGCCCCTGCATCCCCCCCCCCCCCATATCGGTTACACGTGTCTGATCATCTGCCCCTGCATTTCCCCCACCACCGCCCCCATATCGGTTACACGTGTCTGATCATCTGCCCCTGCATCCCCCCCCCCCATATCAGTTACTCGTGTCTGATAACCTGCCCCTGCATCCCCCCCCCCCCCCATATCGGTTACACGTGTCTGATCATCTGACCCTGCATTTCCCCCCCCACCGCCCCCCTATCGGTTACACGTGTCTGATCATCTGCCCCTGCATCCCCCCCCCCCCCCCATATCAGTTACTCGTGTCTGATAACCTGCCCCTGCATCCCCCCCCCCCCCCCCCCCATATCGGTTACACGTGTCTGATCATCTGACCCTGCATTTCCCCCACCACCGCCCCCATATCGGTTACACGTGTCTGATCATCTGCCCCTGCATCCCCCCCCCCCCCCCCATATCAGTTACTCGTGTCTGATCATCTGCCATGTAAAATTGCCAGTAATTTTAATATAACTACTAGAATGTTAATTAGTTTACAAGGACACACCCACCTTTAATTTACGGTAATTTATCAAAATACGATATTGAAAAACATTTACCACAGTAGATCCGATTTTCAGCAGAAGTCCAGTACTCGTGTGATCTATTTTAACCTGGGTTGTGTAATGATTAGTAATGGCCCTATATATTTATTGCAGTTACCATGTTCTGATACTACACTAAGACAAGTTGAGAAAGGTATATAAAGCATAGGAGCCAGCCGGGTTAACGAGGAGCCAGTGTGAACGTTTGCGCCATTGAATGTAGAAAAACGAAACTCTGGAGCCAGCAGGGACACTGAAGACATTTTTGTGAATGTCTGGATTTCACTATGAAGATAATATACATGCGTAATTTACTTTTATGTACTTCATTTTATTAAGAAGTGCTTATAAGCGCTGCTTTCATTACCTAAAATCATGCAAACCGTATCGGGTTGGGTCTGCTCTCCAGTTGCTCATGCAGCTATTGAATACACTGACTGTGAAGTGCAGTTTCAAATTAGCCTATCCGTGACCTCTCTCAAGCAGCATGTTGCAGAATGTTACCACTCTACAGAAATCCATTTTGTGTTTCTTGCATCACATTCTTAAAGTTGGATGACGGGTCTGTGTGGGAAAGGATAGAACAGGCATAAATCCAGGACCTTTGATTGATGAGATTTGTTTGAAATTGACAGCACACCCCTTCTCCCCTCACTGACCCAGAAGGAGATACTTTGCAACCATATCTCTTGATAAAAGCATTTTACAGAAACTCTTCTGCTCGACATGGGAACTGCCATCCTAGTCTGCTGGTTTGTTTGGAGCCTGAAGGGTAGGGTTATTATAATGGGCCTTTCAATGCAATTCAATGTGGTAGTGTTTCAATAGAAGTGAATAGTGATGTCTGAATCCAGTCCCCCCATTTCCTCCCATTCCCTATATGTGTTGAAACTTGTCATAAGCAAATGGCTGCTGCCACTAAAGCAATGGTTAAAGGCATATTTAAGTTTCCTGGATTATGAATGCATCTGATAGAAGAGAATCAGTAGTGTATGCAAACATTTTGTTGCGTGAAAACAATCTCTAAACATTTACAAATTCACCCTGATGTTTGCTAAATATTTTCAGTTTGCAAGCAGTAGCTTTTGTTAGCAGGGATTTTCAGGGGAGTCCACTAAGACTAGCATACAATTCATAATTCATTTTGGCCAATCGGGAGAAAGCAGAGGTTAACTAAAACATTTGTATTAAACTTTGGGTTTCATGTGTTGCAAATCAGCCTGGGATATGTAGCCCCTCTCTTTCTCTCTCTCTCTCTTGGGGTCTGATTCAGTTGAGAGCTCAGACCCCACTAAACCATATGATTCCATCCTGCATCAAGTACTTCCTGTGGTCTCTACCAGAAGGTCAGAGTCTGTATCTGGCTGTCTTTCCTTGGTGGGCATGCAAAGCTGGATTTTACTTTCCTGCCCATAACTCTGTAAGTTCACTGAACTTTTCTGTATAACACATATTTTTCTGATAATCCCTGCCTGTTTCTTACCAAACATTTGAAACCCAGGAAACTTATATATACCTTTTTTTTTAAAGGACCACTGTGGCTACATATTTAGTGGTCAGTGTTGCCCACTAGATGGTCAAGCATGAAACCTCTTCAATCCCCACATGTCTTGGGTCCAGTTTGTATTGGACACGTCATCCCACGTCTGCCTTGCCCTCCTTGTTTATAGTGCGTAATCTGCTGTGTTCTTGGGGTACAATAAACACCGGCCGCATTTCCGAATACCATCATTGTTTTGGTCAGGACAGTTTGTCTCTAGTTTAAAGGGGCGGTGTTGTTTAATCTGACACTACAGAAGACTCTTTGTATTAATTCGGACATTGTGTTCATTTAGATAGTAGTCCCCACAACTGCCGTTCTCTGAACTTTTGCCCACAGGATGGGTCAGGGCATGCCCGTGTCACTGTTTATTAGGGCATCTGAAATGTATCTGAGTACAAACTATTTATTTGTCCCGACGCATGTCGCCAGTCAAAGTAGCAAATTTAATTGTGGTTTCATTAAAATGTCATCTCCAACAAGATTGTTTTCCTTGTAGGATTTACTAGTCTTTGAAGTGGGAGACTTCCCATGACCTTTGGCAACTAATAAAACTTTTTTTTTTCTGTAACGAAAAAGAACTCCAGAAACTGACTTTCCATTGCACTTTGTCTTGACTTTGCCGGCAGCCTTTTGGTCAGATCTTAAAGTTGTTTTGTAGTTTTTGTTTTTTCCATCTAATTAGACACTTCAGATTCTTTTTGTTTTTAAAGATTAAAAAAAAAAAAAAAAAAAAAAACTGTCAAGACCTCCGTCTGACACATCGCGGAGGGTCTAGTATTGATAGATAATAAATTCATCAACAAATCTCCATAACCCAACTGGAGTGTCACCCTGATGTGCCCTAATTAGTTTAGCACAATGCAGACATAACAGCCTCTTGTTAATGTAAAGCTCATCAGTTTCCAATGAAACCTCTTATTGAGACAGAAGCTGCAAGAAGCAGCCAGGTAAGGAAAATGGAAACCTGCATTAAAAAAAAAAACAAAAAAAAAAAAAAAACGTTGTATATGAGAGTGGAAATTTAAAGGTTGTGTTTTTTTTTACTTTCCAAAACATTTTGCTAGTTGTCCGATTGAGCACCTCTAACTTTCTTTTTTATTAACCAATTCTATATAAATGTGTACATTTCTGTAGTAACAGACACATTTTTGTGTCTTAGGATGAGGTTTTGTAAAGGGTCACTTCAGTTCAATAATAAATACACATGTTCTTCAAATATGTACCAAACGAACAATATTAGCAGCTATGGGCTGCTTATGAGTACAGGAATCCATTTTGTGTTGGTTACATCACTTCCTCAGACCTGTATCATTAGGGTTTGTGTTCTGGCTTTTCATAGAGGAAGGGGTTGGGGAGGAGGGAACATAGAACGTTTAAGATATTCGGATAGGATTGAAATTTACACCACACCCTTCCCCCTCGCTGGCTTCTAGCTTCAGGAAATTCGACCATATTTCTACAGAAATGTAAAGACCTTCTTACACTCTCAATTTAGCCAATATCTCATGGAATCCCAGGGCCCAGCGGAGGCATCATGTGGTGTGTTTTCTTTTTTTTAAATTTTTTTTTTTTCAAGTAATAACTAGTTGTATGACTTTTCTTAATGCATAGACTCGTATACAAAATATAAATAATATATATATATATATATATATATATATATATATATATATATATATATATATATATATATATATATTTTTTTTTTTTTTCATGTGACAACACTGAAGAAATGACGCTCTGCTACAATGTAAAGTAGTAAGTGTACAGACTGTATAAAATAACTCAATACACAGCCATTAATGTCTAACCCGTTGGCAACAATGATGACCATGACGTCACAGAAATGGTGGATGTTGGTGACCTTGCACTCCCCCCACCCTCCGTTTTTCAGGATGCCCCACAGATACACAATAGGGTTTAGGTCTGGTGACATGCTTGGCCAGTCCATCACCTTTACCTTCAGCTTCTTTAGCAAGGCAGTGGTCATCTTGGAGGTGTGTTTGGAGTCCTTATGTTGGAATACTGCCCTGCGGCCCAGACTCCGAAGGGAAGGGATCATGCTCTGCTTCAGTATGTCAAAGTACATTTTGGCCTTCATGGTTCCCTCAATTAACTGTAGCTCCCCAGTGCTGGCAGCACTCATGCAGTCCCAAACAATGATGCTCCCACCACCATGCTTGACTGTAGGCAAGAGACACTTTTCTTTGTACTCCTCACCTGATTGCCGCCACACACGCTTGACCTCATCTGAACCAAATAAGTTTATCTTGGTCTCATCGGACCACAGGACATGGTTCCAGTAATCCATGTCCTTAGTCTGCTTGTCTTCAGCAAACGGTTTGCTGGCTTTCTTGTGCATCATCCTTAGAAGAGGCTTCCTTCTGGGACGACAGCCATGCAGACCAATTTGATGCAGTGTGCGGTGTATGGTCTGACCCCCCAACCCTTCAACCTCTGCAGCAATGCTGGCAGCACTCCTATGTCTATTTCCCAAAGACAACCTCTGGATATGACGCTGAGCACATGCATTCAACTTCTTTGGTAGACCATGGCGAGGCCTGTACGGAGAGGAACCTGTCCTGTGAAACCGCCGTATGGTCTTGTCCACCGTGCTGCAGCTTATTTTCACGGTCTTGGTCTTCTTATAGCCTAGGCCATCTTTATGAAGAGCAATAATATTTTTTTCAGATCCTCAGAGAGTTCTTTGCCATGAGGTGCCATGTTGAACTTCCAGTGACCAGTATGAGAGAGTGTGAGAGCGATAACACCAAATTTAAGCCACCTGCTCCCCATTCACACCTGAGACCTTGTAACACTAATGAGTCACATGACAACGGGGAGGGAAAATGGCTAATTGGGGCCCAATTTGGACATTTCCACTTAGGGGTGTACTCACTTTTGTTGCCAACAGGTTAGACATTAATGGCTGTGTGTTGAGTTATTTTGAGGGGACAGCACATTTACACTGTTATACAGGCTGTACACTTACTTTACATTGTAGCAGAGGGGCATTTCTTTAGTGTTGTCACATGAAAGTATATATTATCTAAAAAAAAAATGTGAGGGGTGTACTCATGTTTGCGAGATACTCTGTGTGTGTGTGTGTGTGTGTGTGTGTGTGTGTGTGTGTAGATATATATTATGATTTCCCATTGTACTGATTGTTACACTGAATAAACAATAAGAGAGACGGTTGGGAAATGGGTAGATAGCAACAAGGTGCACGTCGCTGTGCATGATGGGAGGTGGGTTGGGGAGAGGTATATAAAGCCACACCTTCTGCACTGTAAGATAAGAGAATGGAAATACTACTGTAAATACAAAGGGTTATTGTAGAGAAATGAGGTTCAGGGATTAGAGACGCAGGTCAGGAAGACTGTGAGCATGCCGGGCATGCTCAGATCCACATTATCCTATGCCTAGCAACATAGTAACACAGTAATAATGAGATGCCCGTTGTCGTTCTGATTGCTGAAATGCTTCAGTAGCCCTTTGGCCTGTAGATAAGTTACCTCTGCCAAGACCTTGTTGCATACATCCGTTGACACATCTGTATGTTCTCCCATCTTCCAGATCCGTATCAATGCTTTATTTTCCCTTCTGCTGAATCCTTGGTTCTACCTAAAATTAAAGGGATATGGGAGGTATCGGTCTACTGTTTTGTTCCTTTTTTATTTTATTAAAAAGTGCTTATAAGCTCGTGGGTGGGGGTAGAGAGGCACGGAGGAGGGAAGGGGGGTAGAGAGGCACAGAGGAGGGAGGGGGGGTAGAGAGGCACAGAGGAGGGAGGGGGGGGGGGGGTAGAGAGGCACAATAGGAGGAAAGACGCACAGGGGAAGGGGGGGGGGGGAATATCCCGTCATTTATGACTGGCAAACCAGTGTAATATAATAAAGTACATAAAAGTAAATGGATACATAGGGATATGCCATGTGCCATGTGTATTTTAATGTTATTTTATGTTAGAGTAGATTATGAAACTTGTGATTTAGGCATATGAATACATATAAGATATCTTACATATATAGTTGTGAGCATTCGGGACGTTGCTAACGCTTTCAGGCTCGCGAAGCGAGGGCCTCAGTTGCTGGCATGGAGCTCCAAAGGCGCTCCTTGCCAGCAACTGCGGACCTCGCAATATTTACGGACTTATGACAAACAAATACGAGACGCGTTACGACCCATTAAGACTTCGCAAAAATACAACCTTACCGCCCGAAACCCGCGCACATGACAACATGAAAAACACAACAAATACATAAAAAGCTTACCTACAGCAAGGTGAGGCAGCCTCGAAAACTGAAGTTACACCTCAATTTCACTCGAAATAAGAGTTTAGACAAGCGAGAGAAAAAATGACCGCCGACTCAAACGAAAACGAGGCTACAGGGCTCTATAGACGCAAAACACCACCAAACACCTACGGATTTTCCGAAAAAGACGTACGAGATCCGAAAACAAGATTGCAACCCGAAAAACATTATAAACACAAGAAATACACACAACAAGCTTTCCAAGCAAGGGGGGGGGGGGGCACCCAGGACCTCTGCAAGTGAAGTTACACCTCCATTTAAGTCCAAATTACGGATTTTAGACACCCGAAAATCACCTAAGCCATAGAAAAAATGACCGCCGAACAAAATGAAAACGAGGCTAAAGGCTTTGGGGGTGCACACACCTGGAGCCTAGGGGGGGTGGGGGGGCACACACACAGAGCCCGGAGCCAGTGGGGTGGGGCACGTGCACACGGAGCCCAGAGCCAGGGGGGCATGTGCTCCCCCTGGGTCTGGGCTCATGTTTCTCTGTGGAAGGTTCCTGAGGAGAAGCTCTAGAAAGCTGTGTTTGCCAGAAGGTCTCCAGTCACATTGCTGCTGGGAGTAAACATGTTTATCTGCCTCTCACGGGCACGTTCTGTGTGCTATTCAAATGTGGTTTAATTACTCACCAAAAAGGCTTTTGAAAGTGAACAAAAAAAAGTAATTCACGTGAATGCCAAATATTTGTTTGATTATATTTAAAAGGGGAAAAAAATGCCATTCCAGTAACTGCGCATATTACAGGTCAAATCCAGGTGATGGCAGAGCTTTTAAACACATTATTTCGAAAATAATCCGACTTTTCATGACTTTGTATCCGGTTGTGCCAATCCCTAAGGTTTCCATGGCAAAGATACTGAAGTGGGTTGTCACTTCGTTTTATAGTGGTCCACAATTTGTCTGCCCTCTCTGCTATGATCTGCTCATCTTGGTATAGCTCACAGCTTCTTTAAGGTACACAAGCCCCTTCACCATTACAAGGTAGAGATCCCGAAAAAAAATGAGTGACTATCATCACTATTTAAAAAAAAAAAAAAAAAATCTCTTTGTATACACTTTGCATACGTTTTCACTTTTAGGAGCCAGGAAACCAATGGCTCCTAAATTATTTTATTTCTGAATCCTAACAATAACATTATAATATGGTATGTTATTGACTACTCCTCCTTATGGTGTCTAACTAGTCTTTGCTCTGGCCATTCTGAGCCTGGCCTTGTCTCCATTTTGTGTCACCTGGACAATCGCCGCCATGCTTTCTATCAGATTAACGTTGGCATCTGTCCTTCAGTAGAGTATTTTTTAGTATCAATTAGCAAGATTTCACATGCAATGAAAGGTATATGGAAGTTGTTTTTTTTTGTGTGAACATATCCGATAGAGGATAATCTGTACTGTCTAAACATTTGTTTGCATGAAAAAATCCCAAAATAAACATTACAAAAACTTACTCTGAATTTTGCCAAAAAATTTGAGTTTTCTGGTAGTTGATTTGAGAAGGAACACCCCTGAAAAACCAAGCTAAAATAGGCTAAAATTGATAATTAATTGTGGCCAGTCAGAGGCATGTACAACAATGTATCTGTTCCCATCTCACTGGCTGAGACTCCTGAAGCTGTGATACTGACAGCTGATTGGCTAGGACAGTCTGCCGCCTCAAGTGCCTCGGGAGTGTATTTCCTCAGTAGAGACTCTGCTAGTGCATGGAAGTAGTCATGATGACCATGATTGCTTCTCAAGGTACAAGAGCCTGATGACAAAACAAGGTGGTCTTTACTGAGCCCATGGGAGGGGGTGTCCAATGCTGATATGCTATCTTAGTCCACCAATGGATCATCAAACCCCCCTCCGTCCACTCTTGAGAAGACCATTAGAATTACCAGGGCACCGTCACTCCGCCTTTAAGATAACAGCAAGTGTGGAAGATGCAAACATGGCATCCCATCCTTGGTGTACAACCAATGTCAACTACAAATTTACCTAAAAATACTGTTATCCCCACAGTTTATACAGTTGCTTATGGTGTTACACCCCTTCTGGATTGCTACTTGGTGAGGGGGCTTGTGTACCTCAAGATGCCCCAAGCCATACCATGTAGAGTCACCCAAGATGGGCAGGTCATAGCAGAGAGGTCAGACACATTTTGGTTCACTTCAGAAGAGACTGGGAACCCACTCCAGTATCTACTAAAAAAAGACAAACTTATGGATAAGCACAACCAGACAAAAGATGTCTCTGGCATGCTGCAGTCCATAGGGCAACGGAGAGTCAGACACGACTAAACAAACACAATGGTGTCACAATCTTCACATATGATTTTCCCCAGTCATTTCAGGTCCTTTAAGACTCCGTGTTTTTATTTTCGGTTGCGGAGGTGCAGAGATTTGAAAACCATGACCTCATCAGGGGGTGGGGTGGCCACTGGCCAGAAGGCCCAGCTGAGACCTTGGACTAAATAAAGACATGCTGTAATAAGTCAGACCTGGGAGTGAATCATTAAAATCATTAATTCAGCTCTGAGCCCATCACATTGCTTCTAAAGTATGTCGCGTTAACCGTACCAACCGACGTAGACTTGCAGATCAGGAGGCAAGAAACGTCTATAGGCGGGTACGTGGTTACGGACACGATGGTGCCACTATTTATCATTAGTGCAGCTGCACATCTAAACTTTTAAAAAAGACAAATCATCCATGTAAAAAATATTGAACATTTTTATTTATTTATTATGACATTTGCCCAGTCACCGATCCACCCACTGTTGCACATTTATAACAGAAATCTTAATTGTCCACACAGTTTTTCTGTGTCGTCCCAGTCTAGTGGAAATTTCCAGCTATGTCAGGGATGTGCCGAGAGCTCCAGCCGGTGCCACCACTCGTGTCTTGGTAACCATGTTGTTTCCGGAGATATTTACATTTCTAGCTGCTGAAAAATGGAAAATGACCCAAAGGAAGACAAAGTTACATTTTGTGTAGCGGATCACTGTCGGCAAATTATTTTGTTGTATTTTATATAACTAAACCTGATAATAAGGAAATGTCTCGGGGAAAACCAAAAAACGCACTTTTTAAAACAAAAAATCTTATATGTATACATACATGTTTTATATATTTGACAAAAGGCTACAATTTATTTTTATTTTTTTAGCAGCCTTATGTCAACCGCACCCCCCTCCCCCCAATTTTAGCCATAGATACTCTTCTGAGTTTGATTTACTATAATCTGTGATAAACTTAATTTCAGAAATTACCAAAATATGACGTTTTTTTTTTTTTTTTTTTGTTATACTCAATCTTAATTTTTTTTTTTTTTTATTCATTAAAAAAAAAAAAATTCTGCCCAGAATTCCTAGAAATAGTTATTGTACTGGACTCTGGGAAACTGGGTGGGGACATGCAAATGAGCCAACAATACATTTTCGCTCTTCAATCTGCTTTAATATAGGTATACACACACACACAATTATTATACAGTAATTTCATGTACTGTGTACATGGACTGAAGGGCAACACCATCCACTTGCCCAATCTTGTTGGTTGTCAGCCATATGTGGTAGATGACAGAGAATGATGGATGATTTATTGAGCCAAAAGACCCTTTTGGGCTAGTGGCCTTGCTTCATCACATATTTTTTTGAGCAGTAGCCATACTTTATTCAAGTTGGCTTCCAATGAAGCCCTTTATTAACGTTGTCCTGATGTCTCTGTAGATGACATCCCTTTCTTGAAGGACATTCCGTGTCTTCTCCATGCACTTCTCAGCCTTGCTGCCTCTGTCTCTCTTCCTGATTATTCAGCCCCGTAGGACACTTCTCAATCCGTCTTTCTTAATTAACTGACTGAAACAATTTCAAGGCTCCTGGTTTGAGAGCAAATTAGGAATGCATTTCCGAACGTCGGGTAATTGAAATGATTGAGAACGCCTCTGTTCTTCCTATTGTCTGACGGCGCAGTGTTATTTCTCCGAGGCTGATGGAAGGAGCAGATTATTATGTTTTAAGAAAACATAAATCACAAATGACTGACATTTTGGTAAACAGGAATCCGGATTTAAATAAAGATTTACTGTGCAAACCATGGGTGGCAAATGGGAGCACTGGAAGTTATGGCACAGGAGTAAGTGACGAGCTATAAGTGTATTTAGTGGGGGGAAATAATTCTTAATAATAAAATGATAAATCCACAAATTAGACAAGAGTAATAGAAACAAAACCTACGGAATTAAAACAAAATAGTGGCGCAATAATTATTTAAGAAATTCTTAACTGAATTGTTTAGAAGTGAAACCATATTATGTTGTTTTTCTCACAATGGCGATACCTACTTTGTAGTTAAGTGAGATGTTCTTTAAAAGGGACACTGCCATGTCAGCTATTCATGATGATATAGAATGAATAAATATTATCCAATTACCTATTTCTCAAGAAAAGTTAGACAAGAGAGTAATACTTGAAGAAAGTGGTGGGGTTCTAATAAAATAGAATGGTTTGTCCTTAAATGTGGGACCCGCCCTTCAAAAGTACCTCTGAGGTGTGATGGATTTTCTCTTAAAAGGTGGAAAGCTCCAAAAGAGGACTAATTATTATTATTATTATTATTATTATTATTTGTAACACGCCACCATATTCCACAGCTCTATACAATATTGGAGATGTATGGTATATTAAAGGATCACAGTAATCTCTGTAACAAGTGGAGCTGATTATTTAATTATGCATTGAACATTTAATAAAAAATCTTATATAACCGTATTCAATATCAGAGTATTGGCCTTCAGTTTAGTGTTTGTCTCCACTATCATAAGGTCATAACGGTGTGGGTGGGAGTTGGCTAAGTGCTTTTAAGGACAAATTTAAGGTCAAATGATGATTCATAGGGTGCACCCATAGCAAAAACATTTGCTGATATATATATATATATATATATAATAGCTCTACGGAATATGTTGGCGTGTTACAAAATAAACGTTCTTTATTTTATTATTATTTATTTTATTTTTTTGTGGATGTTGGATGGGCGCTTAACCAAAATATAATTTAAATAAGATAAATGTTTCATTTAACCACCTGGATCGTGGAAATAGGAATATTCCTTTTTGTACTGTAGAAAATATCTGACTACCTACTGGTAATTGACTTGTCAGGCCTCATAATTCTTCCAAGGCTGCCCAAGGTATATTATCACACTTGGTCTTAATAGATACCAGTAGGACCTTTAAGGCAATGTCCAAAGATTAGTCTCAACCACCGTTAGGGAGAGATCCTCCTTGGTGAGGACTTTATGGCTTAAAAAAATACTTAGACCGAATAAGTAAGTAATTGATTTAGTGTATGTAAGGCATTATTTTCTATTCTGCATTTTAAATTGGTTGTGCAGGAATATTTCAGTTTTTAAATGATGGTCCCAGAGCTGAATAAACATTTTTGAATATATTATTGCACAGAGACTTGTCATACAGAGGAAACATTTTTTAAATTATTAAAATGTTGTTGTTTTGTGTCTATTTCTAATATATGACCATTTTTTTGAATGCAAGTAGTTTTTAATTAAAACTATTTTTTTTTTAAAGGGGCGCAGTTTTATATATCCATATATATTGGTGTCTTGTTTCTACTGGAGTGTCCATCTTGCTATTGGGCAGACCTATGTAATTAGAGATAATTTCACCCATTTATATTTACTGGACTTTAGGGAGAATGGTTGTAAGCTTGTCTGAGGAGATGAGTTTTCAGACATTGTAGCAGTGGAGTGTTGGTCTAAGCGAGTGAGGTAGAGAGAAGTCCTGCAGATGGTGTAATGATGGCTAGAGAAATGTCATGGGGAGGGGGCGGTTAGGGGAGTTGTTTGGATGTAGGTGGGTGCATAATTATGGTGGGCTCTGTAGGGGAAGATCAAGATTTTAACTCCTAAAACTAGACGGTATTCACACCTATTTAAAAAATTACTATGTGTTATATGGCATTTTTTCATAAGCTGTTTTAGTGAATTGATACAAAGGAAGTTTAGACTACTTTAGATAACTGACATTTAGTCATATAGCAATGTGCTTCATGTCACAGCTGATGCAGCCGATTCCAGGCAGCTGTTAATGACACGATGCAGAATTGGGTTTGAAAACATTCAAGTGGGCTACCCAGGCAGGTTGAATGGTTTCTAATAACATGCAGGTTATCTAAATTATTGTAAACATGTTGTGAAAACTGAAATGGAGCGTATCAGTGCTAACTTTTTTTTTTTTTTTTTTTTTTAATCTAGGTAAGAAATGGGATGTAGGTGCAGCACTCAGTGATTACGAGCAACTGAGACTAGGGAATGCTGGGAGTTTAGGCCATTCCTTCAGCGACGGACGCAACTTTAAACCCCCAGAAGCAGCACGTTCAATGAGACCAGCACTGCAACGGCAGGATGACCTTGTACAAGGTAGTGTGTGTTAATATTATCATCATCCTTCAATAATGTATACATTAGCAAAAAACAAAACCCTCTCGGCCAGTACAATACAAGTAGGAGTCAAAGGGACACGATCGTGGGAAAATAAGTCATGGCCCATTGCATATAACATGATGAAAGGCATTTCGGCCAATAATTTATGAATTGGCGTATTTTTGCCTGTATAAGACTATATTTTTTACCAAAATATTTAAGTTTAAAATAGGGGGTCGTCTTATACACGGAATACACCAAAAAAGAGCCAGTAGTTAAACTGCAAATGGCCACTAGATGGCGTAGTCGCTGTTTAGACTGTGGCGCCATTACTGTAACTTTAGAGTAGTGCATTAACCGTTTTTTCTTTGAGCATGAACCCATAAAAATGTCAGAAAAAAACGATTGTCTAACTATATCGGTAAAGTTGTTCTGGTTTTGAATATTTAATAAAATATTAAGGTTGTTCTGTTTGGTGTTTTAGAATATTTATTTATTAATTGTGGGCTCAAAGAAATAGGGGTCGTCTTCTACTCGGTGTCACTGTGATGTGGTGATGCTCCATATTGCACCTTCTAAAGCAAAGACGGCAAATCAAGCAGCTTTCTGGTGGTCCATACAGTCCTATGGTCCTGGCTTATTTTAACATAACGGATCTTTCCTGGTTTGAGAACAGCAGTTGTGATAAGGAGCTGCTAGATGCTGCTGAGATTGTACACAATTTCCAAGCTTTAACCCTAAAGCTGACATTGGCAGGAAAATGTATATGTAAATCTAGCGGATGCTTACCGCCACTGCTGTCGCCTGTGCTGGAGTACTAATAAGAGGAAAGAACCAACATAAGTGAATACTAATACTTTAATGGAATTTATTCCATTGAAATCAGTCTCTGTACTCTTCTAATGGATACAGAAAATATTTTAATATGGGAGTTAATACATTTATATTAAACTTAGGAGCCCGCCTTTTTAGAGGAATCTGCCAACCTGTTTTAGGAGCCAGTGTGTAGCTTTTGCAAATTTTTATCTATCTATAATAACTAAAAAGTTAAGAGCTAGAAATATCATTTTGGTCTCCTAGGGTGTACCAAACCCTCTGATAATAATGCCCCCGACTCATGGCTTCAGTCCCACCCTAAACCAACCTGCAAATTCTTGACATATCCGGCTAGTGTGATAAGTGCCATAGAAGTGATATGTCGGTGTCATGTCACATTTACTCCAAGTGACCGACCTCCGTCTTGGTTTTTAGAAAGCTGCACGTAACTGAGAAGGACTTGAAATGTTTGTATTCAAATAGTTTTCAGAAGAGAGGAGCACACGAAACCATCATGAAACCTTTAGACCTCCTCTCTTTTATTATACTGCCTTTGGTGTCCTCTGATAGTGGTCATTGTTGGCAAACACTTTCTCCTTTCCCATTATACGGACCCAACTACTCTGTATGGTGAGTTACTTGTCTGTGCAAGCTGGTGAAGTTAGTAAATAGTCATTGAAAAGTGTATAATAAAGTCTACTGTGACCCTCAGTTTTGCCCACCATTGTTGCAGGTGCTCCTCACTTGGCTGATGGTCAGGATATTCCTAGGTGGTGTATTACAGACACTCTAGATAGCTTGTTGTCTAATACTAACAGAGTAATCATGCACTCACCCAGAGATGTGACTCTAATATGTCTTATTTCAACCGATTTCCACCGCTTTCCTATTTCAGAGAAGCGCCTATCCAGAGGGATCTCTCATGCAAGTTCATCCATCGTCTCTTTGGCTCGCTCCCATGTATCCAGCAATGGCAGCAGCGAGCAAAACCTCGAGACCCCTGTGTGCACCTTCCAGCTTCCCGACCTAACGGTCTACACGGACGAGTTCCGCAACTTTATTGAACGGGACCTGATCGAGCAGTCCATGTTGGTGGCATTGGAGCATGCTGGTGAGTAAGCGCTCCAATACTCCATGTTCTTATTAACCTTTACCTTGTCGGTAGAAAAATGTGTTCATGGCAATAATGGTCTGTGTATGTTACCGTCCATTAAATGAAGTGCCCATGTGCGACCCGCTACTATAGTTTCACATAACAAAGCACAGCTCAAAGTTGTGTCCCTCCCGTCCTCTCTTGCTGAACCTGCTGAGGAGCAAAGAGCAGCTTCCTGAGAGTGATGTCACCTCCTATTGTGACTGACCCAGAGGCCTCTGCATTGATGGGCCCTACATCACTAAGCCGTGTTAAGAACACTGTAATTCCCTAACTAACTAGTTATTTTAATTGTACATTGAACATTAATAAAAATCATACTTAAAGATTTAGATTACCAATATTGAATATTATATTCATTTTTTGTGGTCCGTTTTTTAGCCTTCAGTTCAGCTGATTGCCTCCACCCTGACAAAGTCATCAAGAGGAAAGCGGGTGGTGGTTCTTAAAACTCTTTAGACAAATCTTAGCCAGTCTGATTCGATAAGAACCAAATAATATATCATAGGCTGCCCCCAGAAAAACCTTGTTGACTGTAGTAACCAATATAACAAACAAGGTCGCCAACCAAAGGAGAGCGTTATTTTGATAACTTTTCGCCTGAAATGATTAAATGATTGAATATTAATTAATGCATCTCGTTAGGGCCTTATAGTGGTCCATATTTCAATCCAATATTTTAGAAGAAAGAATGAAAATGGGTAAGAATTTTTATTTTTATTGAAGTTCGAAAATAAAAAATAACATTTTATTTTACACATAGTCAAGGCCATTCTCATTTGAGCCTTATGAGAGCCCTACCAGTCTGCTTGTCTGTCTTGTTTAGTAGGGTGCAACCTTTATAATGAAACAAACTCATTGAAATACGTTAAAAAAGAAAATGTTTGAATGTGTTGGATAACTGAGCTTTCTAAATGACCCGACATCAACACTTTCTCTCTGCCATTAACGTCATCTGCATAAGAAGAGCAACAACCGTACCATTAACACTTCTCTGATACAACTGGTAGTAGTTACAGGGAATAGACTGTAAGTTGCGGTAACATAGATTAGTACGATGTGGTTGTGTCGCTAGACACAAGGCTGTATGACTTGTAAGAAGTTGCAAGAATCTAATATAATGTGACATTTTAAAGGAAGGAGGAAAAGGGCCGGCTGGGTGGAACAAGAGATTCTTATCTGGTCCGTTATATCTTGTTATATTGTCATTTAATTTTAGGAAATGACAACCGGGTGTAGCCACCCACTGCTCAACTGAAACCTGTGATTTAGTATATTTTAGGTCATATAGTCCATAGAGGTCACATGCAGATAGTTTTAGGTTCAGTTCACCCTAACCACAAAGCTTTTCATATCTTTAGGTCGGTTACATACAAAAACATTTCACAACAAAATATGGTAACGCTCTGTAGAGCTGACGGCTTTTTCCTTCAATGTCCACTGACTAATAGCACAAAATTAAATATATTTTCAATTTATAAGTACCAAGAGAACTGAATAAGTAAGTAAGTAAGTGTGTAATGTCACGGAGGGATTTGCTTAGCATGCCCCCAAATCACAATAAGCTGAAAATGCAGGCGAGCTTGACTAATTACAGTCTCTGTGATTTAAAGGACCACTTCCAGTAGTGTTTCTTTTAAGTGATTAGCAAACAAATCAATATTTGAGGAAAACCTTTCAATGTAGCTTTTAAACCTTACATATGAACGTTAGTGCTTCTCCGCCATACCTATCAGGTGCCCATGGAGTGGGAGAAGATCTGCCCAGGAGGTTTTATGTATCTGCGGCCTCCTCTACAGTACGCAAACCTAGACCAATGAGAAAAAAATAGGACAGACTCCTGGGCAGATCCTCTCCCACCCCTCTTAGAGAAAATAAGGTATGATGCATAGGGTAAAATAAGACACTAGGCCAATTAATTAATCTACACATGTAATTTTTCAACACACACGTGGTAGTGTCTTTCGATAGGTTAATTACATTTCAATAAATTCCTTTTAAAAAGCCCAAGTTTACCTAAACGTAAGTTTATTTGATATTAAAGAACACTTCTACAGAGGATTAACCAGTTTGCCAGATACTCCTCCATGTTTGTGGAGCACGGAAGCCATCATTGTAAGTCTTCTCTCTATCTCTGACCATAGGAAAGCTGAGCTGATTAGGTCAGACTACAGATGAGCTCTAAGCTTTAATGGTTGCATCGTTCTTTCTGTTCTTCACATCACCTAATTTACAGAGATGTTATAGCAAAGAAAGGCAATTTTTTTAAACGTTTCCATGTATATTTAAACTTCCAAGAGTGAACGCTTTTATCTAAAAAAAACTTGTGTTTAGGTGAAACTTCCCCTTTAAGACAGTAACTGGCCCACGCTGTTTTTTGTTTTGTTTCTCTCCTCTCTCTCCTGGCACCCGTCCATTTGGCCTAAGTGGCGTTGACTGAAAATAGCCGAGTATTTCTGTGTGTGGCCATTGTCCTCGGGAGCTGCGTACCAGCCGCTCCGAGCTAAAGTGGATTCCTTTCCCTGATATCTGCAATTTATCTCTGTTGGCTCAGCCCCACACTCCAGTCCTCTGTTCTGTAAAGACTTTAGTCACCCCACCAGATGCACGAATGGCATTTCACATGCAGGGCGACATTATGACTTAACACTTTCACAAGGGCCTGCAACTGTATAGAGCGAGTGCGTCACAATCCACTTTGAATCTAAAATACATTTCCCTCTTCTCTGAACTAGTTCAGTATTTGGTCAAAACCTCTACACATTAAATAATTTGCAATTGAATCTCCCAATGTTTTCCTAGTTTAAAAGATTTATTCACAATTTGTTCAGCTACGTGCAATTTTGCACCATGCTACTAAGAGGTGTAGCTGTGAGTTTCACATTCCGACAGATAGCCATGACATGTTATATCTCTATACACTTATACATTATATATTTACTTGCACTCAACTGACAATATGTCCTCCAAGTGAACCCGGTTACCTATAACTACACTTCCATTTTCGGAGTGAGGAAACCGACATACTTTGTCCTACGTAGACACTGGCGAGACGCTATTAAATGAAAGCTCAAGGAGGAAACGGCTAAATTATCAGACTGGATATTAACCACAAACAAGAATTAGAGAGTGTTGTGACTTATAATAAAGGAGTGGAAGATAATAGGCCATGTGGGAGTGTTGATATGGCCAGACTTAACAGAAATAGCACTGTAGTCACATTTCACTAGTTCACCAACAAGTCCTCACATATTTGGTCAGGATTTGGGGAAACTGAACACAAATAAGACAATTTGGTGCTGACCTGTATTCACCAGGTGATATACCTTATATTGGCCTCACCTCTATTCCGATAGGGTCATCCATAAACCCTAGGCAATTCTACCCTGAACAGGAGAAAGCACAAACCCTAGACGCGTTTCGGCCTCTGTGGGCCTCGTCAGTGAGGTGTAGCCGTACTCCCTAAGGCACAGTGAGCAAGGAGTCCACGTCTGGTCCCCCTATCACCCTTAGGGTCTGGTGTTATCCTACTGGGGCCTGCTGTTCTATTTAGTCCTATTGTTAAGTGACAGTTTATAATAGCAGTTTTTTTAAAAAGAACAGACTAAAGAGTTTAATGGAGTCCAAGCTTCTTCTCCAATATTAGGAACAATAACAATTGTCAGCCATCATTAAAGCAAAATTGAACACGATACTTAAGAAATAATGGGCTTTTTATTTATTTTATAATTTCTAAAACATTTTGTACAGTAGCAAATCAAAAGTTTCATAATGTCAAATTTTATGTGTGTCACTTCAGTGATCCTTTAATGGAATTTCCAACCCAAATTCACAAAAGACCTGCATCTTTATTTATCAGGTCGTCTGAACTGGTGGACGCAAGTGGACCCGGCCTACCAGAGGCTTCTTCCATTGGCAACCACAGGAGATGGCAACTGCTTGCTCCATGCAGCATCTCTTGGTAAGACCTGGGAACAGTCACTAAAATTGCCCTGGAGAGGCAACTGAAGGCTCTAGTAGAAAAGCTCTGATGGGTTTTCTTATGTATTTCAGGAATGTGGGGTTTCCATGATAGAGACCTGATGCTTCGTAAATCCCTCTACACTTTAATGGATAAAGGTGCGGAGAAGGAAGCCCTCAAGCGAAGGTGGAGATTCCAGCAAACCATGCAAAATAAAGAGGTAAGAGGAACTTACAGGACATGTTTAACAATAGCCATTCATGAGAAGCCAATATTAAAATGACACTATGTGTTCTGAATAAAGGAAATGTTTTTATGCCAGTAACGAGTATGGAATTACCAGGAACTCCATTCACTTGTAAAGTTTTATTGTTTGTTATGCTGTAGACCAGTGAGGATGTGCAGAAGTCCTAGAAAGTGATAACGCCTTATCTCACACTAGGATAAAAGCAGGATTGGAGGGCCACAATTGTCATAAATTGAAATATCCTCTCTTAAAGAACTACACTTAAAAATAAACATATAAAAAACAATACAGTAAGTATTATAAACAGGAAGTTGGCATCTACAAGTATCTACATTCATTAGGTCTAACTCCTTAAATTACAATGATACACCCTATAGAGACAGAATTTTTTTTATTTTTTTCTATTTTGCACATTTTATACGGTCTTTATTTTTTGAGGTGAAACCCATTTTTTTTGCATCTATCTTTTTGGCAGACATGGGAAGATAGGAGCCTTGTTGTGCCCAATAATGAAAATGGTGTACTAGGATGTGATAGAAGTTCCCATGATTTTCTTATGGTTTCAGTTGGAAGCCAATCTTAAAGAATAATATAGGAGCCCTGACATCCCATATGATTATACGAGCTCTAGTACCAAAGTTGCGATAAATAAAATGAATTTGGACATAAGTGAGTCTATTCAACAGTAGATGACTGCTCTAACTCCAGCCTGGGAAGGGCTGCAATATCACAGGAATTGTGAACTATTACCTTTTTAGCTTGTTAATTATATTATTATATTAAAGTCCATTTAAACATCAAACTTTTGTTAAAAATAAATACATACTTTGCAAGTTTAGCATATTATTTTTCTTTTATGCGCACCAAAAATTTATTTGAAAGTGTCTGATGTTCTAGCCAAGCTCCTATATTTTTGGCAGGAAAGAATTTATCTGAAATACCGTCTTTTTTTTATTTTTTATTATGAGTAACCTTTCTTATTTGATTTCAGTCTGGTCTGGTGTACACGGAGGAGGAGTGGCAGAAGGAGTGGAATGATTTAATAAAATTGGCGTCCAGTGAACCCAGAATGCACTATGGTACAAACGGAGGGAATTGTGGAGGGTAAGTAACCTGTGTTGTTGGTGGTGGTGTTTGTTGTTTTGGGGTTCAGTCGTGTCCGACGCACCATGACATCATGGACTGTAACTCCCCAGGCACATCTTTATGTCCATGGTCATGTTGATTAACTTGGTTTTCATGGTAGAGATAACAGAGTTTGTAGCCAGTTCCTTCTCCAGTGGGACACAGCATATAGCTCCTGGTATTCCTTGGTGGCCTCCAATCCAAGTATTGACCAGGCCCAACCCTTCTCGGCTTCAGGGTAGTGTGACCTCTTGGTTCCCTGACTGGAATCGAACCCAGGTCACAGTGGTGAAAGCACAGAATCATAACCACTGGACCACCCAAGTAACCTGCAGTGGGGCATAAATAAGACCAGACTGTGTGGATAGTATGGGGAATTGTCAAAACAAATAGATACTATGATGCCTTCCCTGGGAGAATTACTGGCAACTCGCACCCTCTTAGGTATTTAATGGGCAGTATTAGGGCCATCAACAACAGGCAGATTCTCTCCACCGTTCCACCATGTGCCTCTATTTTGCTTTAGGGTGGAAATTCAGCAATTGGCTTCATATATTAAGGATTGGGGAAAGAAAAAAGTGAAACTGACAGAAAATGAGAATAAAACATTTCAGATCTTGTTAATGCGGTGGTATTTTCTGTTATAAAGCAAATATGTTAATTATATTCCCCATAAGAAATATTTGCTTAAAGAAAAAAACACTTCTTTGCACTGTATTTTCTGCTGAGATGATAAATGATTGTTTACAAGTTTGTGTCCTTCCTGGAAAATTAAAAAAAATGGTAAAAACCAGCTGAACATTCCTCAAGTGTGTTACATATGTTTTTATATTTTTTTAAATGCAAATAGATGGAAATAATTGGGTCACAAAGGGGTTGTTTGGAAGCCAGGCCCCGAGCCTCTGTGGTTTCCTGGGAGTCCGTTTAGTTCACTTTCAGTATTTGTGATGAAATATTCACGAGGCAGAAGGGCTTATCAGATCTTTCTAATTATTTTGCAAGTGTTGAAAGCTCAGAAGAGCCGGTGTATGAGAGCCTGGAAGAATTCCACGTCTTTGTGCTGGCTCATGTACTGAAGAGGCCCATTGTGGTGGTGGCAGACACTATGCTGAGGGATTCTGGGGGAGAAGGTAAGAAAGTGCTTTATTAATCACTCCTTTACTTTTGGGGGGGAGGGGTATGATGTTTTCCCTCTTTTTGCTCCTTTCTTTTAACCCTTCTATCCCTTTCTTTCTCATACTTGCTCCTTTTCCTTCCTCTGCCTCTTTTTCGTCCTCCCCTCTTATTAATTCTTCTCTCTCTGACTCATTTACCCCCTTCATGACTCCTGTAACCTTTCCTCTCTATCCCCGCTCCTTTCTTTGTCTCTCTTCCTGCTTTATCAATATATCCTCTGTTCCAAACTGTCAACACACATACTGTAATTGTTAATTACCGTTTACAAAAATGTACAAACAGGAACATGACAGAAAATTACCACCAACACTGATGCAGCTTAAAGGAAAGCTGACACCCTTTAAACATTTGCTGCTGTTATGAAAGCAAAGTGCTTACTGAGACAGGATCAACACACACACACACACGTCTTCTTTAGCATTTCTGGTATGTTTTAATCATGTTTCAAATGTACCATTTAATTAGGCATTCCCCTCCTATCCAATGTATTCTTGTCCTTGCAGCCTTATTAAATTGCAATTCGGTAAATTGAATAGGGCTCTATAAAAGCACACAGCATATTTTTTTTACAGAAGTTTTTAGTTAGTGAACTTCTATCCAAAAGCAAGGTCTTCACCAACGAAAAACTTCTGTAAAAAAAAAAATATGCTGTGTGCTTATATAGAGCCCTATTCAATTTAACGAATTGCAATTTAATAAGGCTGCAGTTCTGAGATCAGTGATATATAAAATGTAATGTCTGTATAGAAACTTAGATTTGATGACATAAGAGCCAAAAGACCAATCATACCCATCCATTATATCTACCTAAAAAGCTTGCCTCAAGACTCCTTATACTTATTCCAGCATGATTGAAGTCTTTACATGCTGACTACATCTTTTTTCCTTAAAAGTCCATTTGAAACTGGATACCGTACATGTTTTTAAAATACACTGTCAAATTCATATGACAGTCAAATTAATACTAAAGTATATATTTTCAATTGCGGGACCTTACAACATTTTTACATAGTAAGTTTGTTATCGAATTAATTTTTTTTTGGAGCTCAGTTGTCGTTTGACTTATTTTTAAAGTAAGCAAACAATGTAGCAAAACAGCAGTGCCTGGATGTGATAATAGCAACAGAAAGAGAGAGGTACTAATGTTCCAGCTATTTGCCTTGGACACAAGCCGCATGCCTCCCCTCAGGCTCCTCCTGTCCCCAACCTCTCCGGGTTGAGACACATACCCGGACGAGCTTACATTCTCTCGTGCTCCATACAGTACACTTCCTTGCTTTCGTGACCCATCCTGATGCCATCTGGAGGCGGGTCCTTCCAGCTGACAGGGTCAAGATTCCCCAGTGGAGGGAGCTCTGTTCCTCTTTGGTTCCACTACCCACTGGGTAAATGAGTTGGAGGGTGCTCCATGGTGCATTGAGCACAAGAGTACTTGGTTAATTGTCCCACCACTTGACCATTCTGTGGCAAGGGAGAGTCTGTGATTCACACAGGCCAGAGTACCATCCAACACCCATGCTCCAGCTATTTGAGGATAAATAAAGGGTTTGTGCCAATGCAGACTCCTCCTGACCAGATTCTCGAGGTTGAGGGAAATACCTTTGTTAAGCTCTCCTTGGGTGTCGAGGAAGAGCCTGTATTCTCTCATGCTACATACAGTGCACTTATTTGCCCTCATGACCTGTCTCGATATCAAGAGGTCCACGACCCACCGGGGACTTGAGTTGGAGAGTGCTCCATAGTACTTTGCGTACAAGAGAGTACGTGGCTAATTTCATGGACTCTCCAGCTAATTGTCCACTCTGCGGCAAGGGAGAGTTCGTGTTTCATGTTTGTAATTGCACCAGACTGCAGCTGCTCTTATTGTCTATTGTGAATATCTACTTCTTAGATGAGTTGGATATGTTTTATTGAGCATTTGCTTTTCTTTTTTTTTTGTAACTCTCTGTATTTACTGCATGATTATGAATACATTCTAACACGATATTGTTCTTACTTGCAGCATTTGCCCCTATACCTTTTGGGGGCATCTACCTTCCTCTTGAAGTCCCTGCAAGCAAATGCCACAGTTCCCCACTTGTACTGGCATATGACCAGGCTCACTTCTCTGCACTGGTATCAATGGAGCAGAAGGAACAAAGCAAAGAGCAAGGTGCAGTAAGGGTATTGGATTGGCAGAGAACATGTAGCCATTTCTAGCACATACTTTGGGATCTATAATAATGTAATAATGCATATCGAGATGACCAAACTTATGTATCTTACATGAATAGGGTGTTTTTATGTTCCGTTAGATTAGTCTTTAACTTCTCAGAAAACAAAAGTGGGCTGGTTCATGTAAAACTGGAACATGAGCCGTATTTAAGAAAGCTCTGATCTTTTAATTTTGACTGCTGTGCCGGATATTCCCTGTTAGGACATTTAAAAAAAAAAAAATGTCCTATATCTTTGTACGCCCTTTAACTTCTAGGATCACTTCAACCAGCGCAGGCAGATGTGTTCAACCTCCAGCATTCATTGGACTACCTAATATTAATGCAGTGGAGCAAAATTACCATGTTATGCCTACAAATAACCATATTTTATTTATTTATTTTATATATTTTATTAAGTTTCTATTAGAACACATTTTTAATATTCGTATTTGAGGCATTCTAGTGGCTCTCAAAGTATTCACCTTAGCAGGTGCCAAGTAGCTTCTTTGGTAGTAGTAGTAAACTTTACTGCCATCTACAGTTCACTTCCACAGATCAATGTTGCAGTGTAGAGGAGGAAATTATAAATATGTATTTTTTTGGATAACTTGAATCAGACCAATGAGGCTGTAGTGTTCTTTAGCACCACCACATTGAGCTTGACACGGCAACTTCTATTGAAGTGACACCAGCTATCAAAGATATGAAAGGTACATATGAAAGAAATAACTAAGAACAAACTGACAAAATTAAAAAAACACCTACATGCCCAAGGTCCTCAGGCTTATTTCAAGGTAACAAAACAAAATACAACGTCTAATTACATTACTTTTTTATGTATCGACTCTATGGTGACACCTAGTGGCCATTTCCCACCTCCTTCGTTCATTTTAAGGGAATTACATGATTTCATATTGTTTTAGGACTATATTACTGGTAAGAAAGAAAAGCATGTTCTGTTCATAGGGTGTTGTATCCGTTTTTAAATACTATTTCTATCTCTGTAGGAGGTTATTAACATATTTTTTTGTCTATTATAGCACCGTTTATTCCGCTAACTGACTCTGAACATAAATTACTCCCTGTCCACTTTGCGGTGGATCCTGGGAAGGATTGGGAATGGGGCAAGAATGATTCGGACAACGTGAGGTTGGCAAGGTACAGTTCTCTACAATATTGTGGTGTGTGTGTGCATGTATTCTCCAGTGGTAAAGGTTTCCTTGCATACAGTGACAAGTCAGGAATTTAAGTAAAGTCAGGAATACTGCTGTATTTTTATTTATTTTTTTCATCCGAGAGCAGCTCAGTACTTAGTCAGCATCTTGCCCTTTTTTTTTTTTTGAGAGAGAGATTTCCACTGGCTCCCGGTGAGCCCTGGACAGCATGTCCTGTGTGTGATCTTACTGCGAAGGACTATAAATAATACATTATCTGCAGCGTCTCAACTTTGTTTGGTGCCTGTAACATTATCTGCGTTTCCCTCTGAATCTGTTTGTGTCCATTAAATAATTGTCAAAAAGAAGCCTCCAGTTACAAAACAATGTCTGACTATTACTGCTGAGTAGTTTTATATATAAATATATTTATTTTTCTCGTCTTGTCTCTTTCCTTTTGACATTTCTCCAATCAATTTTTATAATATCCCTACGTTAAAGGAGCACAGTATTGACCTAACACAAGCTAGATGTTTTAATTAGACATTGATCGTTAATAAAATTCACATTAAATGAGTTAATAAAGTAATATTCAATATTAACCTTTCTATTAATGTTCAACCTCAGCTGCTTATGGTATTCACCCGCTATAAGGTCAATAGGGGGAGGTGGCATTGTCTAGTAGGCAGCTGCTAAATTTTCAGGCACAGTTATATTTTTCTATTGGTATTTTACTATCCTACCATAATCGGTTACTCCACTGTGATCCTTGTAAGTGTGTGTATATATATATATATATATATATATATGTATATATATATATATATGTATATGTGTATATATATATGTGTGTATATATATATATATATATATATATATATATATATATATATATATATATATATATATATATATAAAAATGTTTTTTTTAATTATTATTGTTTTTACACACACATATTGATTACTCAAAGAGAAAGATGTGATATATGAAATATCAGATATGAACATTTGCTTTATTCTCAAAGATATTAACTTATTTTATTTCTTAATTTCTTATCTTTTTCTAGTGTAACTTTATCTCTAGAAGCAAAATTAAGCCTGCTGCACAACTACATGACGGTCACGTGGCTTTCTCTGCCCTGTGAAACCCAGGTATGTGAAGGTTTTATTTTGACAAATATAAGTCCTCTGACCTTGATAACTCTCTCTGATAAGGCTCTCAAATATAATTGCAATCTGTTTGAAACAATTTGTGTAAAGTATAAATTATCTGAAAAATGTATCTATATGCAAGGGCCATTAAGTGAGTCTGTGGAGGTGATGTGCAGAAGAGCACGCCAAGTTGGTATTAAAAAGACTACTGAGGAGACTTAAGTCTTTGTGGCCATTATGATTTACCAGTTGGGCATGCCCATGATCATTCACAGTCTTAGGTAAAAATAGTCTATATGAGGGAGGATCTTTTCGGATATCTAGGTTTCCTGGCTTGTGCATAATCCAGTCTGGGCTTTACTTAAAGCTTTGTAATACAGTAGGCATATGGCTAAAAGGAGCCATGTTTGAAATGGTATTGGAATAAAGAGCAAAGTTTTTGTGGGCACATTTGCATGTTTCTGCCCAGGGTCACAGAATATATATAATTTTTTTTGTGGCATATGCTTATTTGGTATCCTGTTTTTTTTTCAGGCTCCCCTTGCTCAGCCAGAGTCCCCAACAGCCTCCGCAGGGGATGACGCACGTTCTGCTGCTGAATCTGGAGAGTCTGATAAAGAGTCTGTCTGCAGCAGCTCTGCGAGTAATGGGGGAAGCAAGAGCGGCAAAGAGAAGGATAAAGAGAAAGACCGGGCACGGAAGGAAAAAGAGAAGAAAAGGGCGGACTCTGTGGCAAACAAGCTGGGCAGCTTTGGCAAGAGCATTGGTAGTAAATTAAAGAAAAACATGGGTGGTTTGATGCACAGCAAGAGTGGCAAGACGGGATTGACTAATGGACAGGGTGACACGCTGGAGAAAAAGAAGAAAGGATCACTCAAGGGAAGGAAAGGCAGCAAGGAAGATACGTCGCAGAGTGATCCAGTTCCACCGGAGAAGTCCATCTCCAGCAAAGCCACATCAGACAAAGCCCAGGGTGATCCTTACAAATACAGCAATGACGTGAAGCTAAGCCTGAGCATCCTACGAGCAGCCATGCAAGGTGAGCGCAAGTTTATCTTTGCCTGTCTGTTGAAGACTAGTGACCGCCAGCCCTACCAGAAGCAGATGATCCAGAGATACCTGGCGGACGCAGAGGACAGATTTGTTGCAGAGCAAAAGCAGCGAGAGGCGGAGAAAAAGTCACTAATGAACTGTGGCGCAGCAAAGAGATTGGAGCAGGACATGGGGCAACCAAAATCCGATGACCTGCTCCCACTCCCGACATATACCCAAGTGACAAACAACTATGGGATGCAAGGGTCAGATTTTGGCCTAGGTTCAAAGGGGGCACTACCTTCCAGTTACTCTGGGGGCTTCACAATCCCCAGACCTACATTAATGAACACATCTGACAATACATACAGTCATAGCTACCAGGACAGTAGAAGGCAGGTGGCAGGAGGGTCCTGCAACAACCTGCCTTCATACGCTACCCTTCCTCGGCACTGCATGCAGGCCCGGCCTCACCCTTACCAGGCAAGTCCACCACAACTGGGCAGGCTCTCTCCTTTAGAGACGGACATGCCTCCGTGCTACCCTGGAGACTGTGACCAGACCGTTTGCATCATGCACAGCAACGGTTACAGAGAGTACACGGAGCCTAGCACCCTGCCCAGACCAGTGACCTCAGAAAGTGGCAAAAGCCGGACACTGTATAACGTTCAGCAGACCAAGTGTAAGCAGTTAAACTGCACTTATTATGGACTTCCAGAAACGGGGAACTTATGCTCCTGCTGTTACAAAGAGGAACTTAGACGTAAGGAAAGGGAAAAGGAGGCTTTAATACACAGGTTCTGACAAACCGGGGTACCTGGTATTGACGGACTTAAAATAAACAAAACATTTGTGTTGGGCAGTGAAAGGGAGATAGCAATATTGTTCATCAACCTTCTCCCTCCAGAAAACAATGGGTGGTTTAGTGTCCACAGTGGAACTGCGTTGGTTCTAGTTCAATAAACCGAAAAATGCAAGCATTGAAATTCTATATGGCATGTAGTAAAATGGAGGAAGCATCAATGACTGGTTCCCAAGGGGATGATGGTATACCTATATACAATGATTTGTGTTTTCTTGCTGAAGTTTATGTATATAATAACTTATTAGAGCCAAATGCACCCGGTCAACTTGTCTCTCTCTCTGACTTCAAGAGAGCAAAGTGCAGTCTAGCGAGAAGCTACTAGCTGCCATCTTTGAGCTATCTTTTCAGCTTTGGTGAAAGCATTGAGATGGTCTAAAATCATAGTGGTGGAATATAGCCACTAGATGCCACCTTTTTTAATCCATTTTCAGGATAGGAACTTCAATGTGATTATAGGGCTTGGCTCTACAAAGTATTCTATACATATCCTTTATTTGGCAAAAAAAATGGGGTTATCTATATCCCTTTGTTATGGGGGTGAAAATTGTCAGGAAAACCTCTGTTCATACTTCGTGGCAACCACATTTCCAAATCTCTATGTCTTCATAGCACTTTAGGCAGAAAAAGTTGAACATTTTATTTTCCTTAAATATATAAATGCAACTCTTGTACTGCCAGGGCCATTCTGGATTAGAGAAGATGAATCTCTAAAAAAATGGGGTGGGGGGGTTCTGTCCTGTGCCAGAAGGATTTTGTAGCTTTCTGTGGACCTAAATTAATACATTTTAATAAGTATTTTACATTTATTCCCTCCGATGAGGTCTGCAAACTGCTGGGTAAAATGTCTACAGAAATGAAGCTGAAGGCCCCTTTGTCATCTATTTATCAGTAAGGGGTTTGCTGGCTTGAGATAGAGAAACAAAATAGCATTTATCAAATTTGATGATATATTGATGAACACAAATACACTAACCTCATTTTGAATAAGATAATATATTGTAAGTCTATAATCCACAGTTCTAAATTTAGGTGCTAATAAAAGTTTAAATGAGGAGAAATTTTGCAATAAAGAGCTCTTTTTGGGGCTTTTAAAGGCAATTATTATGCAATAAAATCTAAAATCTGATTATAGAATATAGCAAGTATTTAATACACTCCCAAAGAAATTCAACATAAGAGGACCCATTATGGGCTTAAAACTAGAGTGTGGTGACCATTGTGTCCATATTTGTTGGATCTCTTATGCAATTCATCCAGTGTATTAAATAAATGCCAACATTGCCTTTTTAAGGTAGCATTACTATCTGTGATTCATGGTAACGATGTCCAATAAATATTTAGGATTTTCTTGTACGATCTGGTCACAATAATCTCATTATTTGGGTAATTTAATACAAACCACATGTAATATGAATACACCTGTAAATACGAGAGCTGGTCATTGTGTAGGTACTAAAAGTCTATTTTTTTCAATTATGTTTTTAATAGAAAATAAATAATAAAACTATAAAGAAAATATTACGAAATAAAAAGCATTCAATCATGTGTTTCCATATAGTAATGCTACATTAATTCAGGCTTTTTTTTTTTAAATGTGTTCCTTTCATTAAAATTATACCCCTACTCTCTTATGTTAACAGGGTCTTAGCATTTCTCTATAAAATACAGATTATTTCTCTGTAGTTCTTTGTTTGTTTGTTATATTTTATTAACTGCCACACATTTCCATTTTCAGAGTGCATTGCTTCTTAAAATTTATATTTATACCAACAAATTAAAAATGTAATCACCAGCCCATTCAGCAATAACAAAAAATAACTCACTGCTTACTGACAACAAAGTGGCAAGTAGAAATTTTGAGGCAAACTATATTATATTTACCAGTCTAAAGCAAAATAATTTAATGTGCAGTTTAATTTCTTGAGCAACGTTAACCCATTTTCTACTTGACCTATACTTTTAATTCTTTTTTTTTTTTTAACACTACCTCTTTGTCTGGTAAGTAGAAATGTGTAGAAATATATATATATATAATGCATGTGGCTCTGTTTTGAAGAGCTGCAATAAATCTAACTGACACTGAGGGAAAAATAGTTATTTTTGATACTGACAAGCTTTAGAATGCTAAAAAAAAAAAAACACAATTTGACACTAGTTTGGTAAAGGAATTAAAAATCCAGTTGCATTGCATAGTTTGTTTTTTCTCCCCCACATCTTTTGAGTATCCTTTTAACATCCCTTTTTTTATTATTACTGACACATTTACTTAGTTGTGTGTTTAATCCACTTAATTTTGCATTCCTGTGAACAATTTAATTAAAACAATGTATAAAAATGGTGAAAAAGATGAGTAAATCCATTATCTCCCCCCCCCCCTTCATATCACATCCATTTTGTTGACTAAAACTCTAAATTTAAGGATTATTATTTTTATGCACTTTTCTCAACAAGCATGCACATTTTTTTTTAAACTAACCAACTGCAAGCTTTTTTGTTTAGTTACTGCAATGCCTAGAATTGTTGTTTTTTTGTTTTTTTTTATTAAGATCCTAAATATTGTTTGCTTTCATGGTGATAAATAATCTAACCGTAACACAGCCATTTGGAATTTAATGTTTGCTGACTTGGAACAGTTTAGAGATCCCCTATTGAAAAGGGATTTATATAAATATATATATATTCAAAACTGAATGTTTGTTGTAGAGATAACCAAATCTGATATTTATAAAAAAAAAAATAGCCTTGTGGATTTGGCATTTTTTGCAACACTCTGTGAAAATGCATTGATGGTGAATTTTGCTACATAAAAATCCACTCTTAAAGAATAAAATATGATGCAAATGTGTTTAGTTCAGCTTTAATTAGAGACATTCACTGGATTTAAATTGTACAGCAAAACCGAGGATATGACATAAAATTCCATGGAATTTGTCCTAATCCCTTGCTGTCCGCACAGATTATGATGCTCCTCTCGATCATGTTGAAAGCAGATTTTTGCTTAACATAGTTATAAAAAAAAGTGTATATATGAAAATATAGGTTTCCTTCCTCCTATAAATTCTGATGCCACAGTCAGAGAAGTCACCTTTTGTGGAGGTGAAAATTAGCAGTATTTGCACAAACATTTCTAACTGTAGAGCACAATGTGGAAAAGTGCTGTTGTAATTAAAAGATTTAATGTAACAATGTATTATAAAATATCATTTCTTTTTTTTGTTTTATTTTTCAATGAGAGCTTTAAATAACAAACCCTCATATTTCAAGCAGTGGTGCCACTTAAGATGGAAGTCAAGGCTGTGATAAACTCAAATAACAGAAATTACTTGTTTTATATGGCTGTCCTTTACCCCTTTTTTTTTTTTTTTTTTATCCCCTTTTTGTGTTTTTTTTTTTTTTTTTTACCAATGCACCTTTTAGATCAGTGACTTTTCCAATTATCAGGTGGTCCTAACTCCGTTTTGATCAATGGCTGAAGTGCCTTTAAAAATAGAAAGTAAATCTACTTTCAATTAATTCTGGGATGTCAAAATGGCCTTTGTCTTGTTTGTGGAATCCACTCCAATAATAAGCGAGACCTAATGCTAAATGTCAACACTGATTTATTTTATTTTTTTTTTTATTTTTTTTTTATTATGTATTACTTTAAACTCTCTAAAAAGTACAGCCAGTGATATAAAATAGGCACATTTCTCAAGCTGAAAATTTTAATGAATTTTTTTCGCTCACAATAAAATGCCAATTTGATTTAGAAAGGATTAATTAAAGAAGCTTGTAACATAATATTTTTAAATAGTTATTTTTTGGGAGGTGGCACTGCTGCTTTTAAGTGCATAACTATGCAATTACGTTGGATGTTAAGCTTTCTTGCTGAACATGTTCTTGATATAGACAAGTGTACTTACAATATATGTGTTCCATGTCCTTTAGTCTTGTGTTAACTGGTCTGTAGGTGAGACGGATAATAAACATCTGCATTTTTTTCAGTGTTTAGAAAAAAAAACTTGTACAGAGAGAGAAAAATGGGTTTGCAGTTTAGCTTCTATAATGCCATCCTACAATGATATGGAGGAGATCCGGGTATGCAGTCGGAGTAAGGGTGGATTGTTACCCTTACAACACTAATTAATTAAATATTCATTTTTTTCCAAATGCATTTGTGGAATCTGTTTGTCAATTTTACTCTTGCACCAATAGGAAGTTGCCATGTCATCACACTTGCACATGACCTCACTAAAATGTTCTTCAGAAGAAAGAATGGGAAATATATTGAATTTTGAAAAATGACATTATCTTCTAGTCTGGTCCCTAAATCGTGTTGCTCTGAACAGAATTCTCACCGGCTTGGTAAAATGTTTGATAATTGTATTCAGAGCATTATGATGGAGCCTCCCAGTGTGTTTAACATGTTCGACTTCAAATTTGGCTTTGTAATCCTTTATTTTCAGAGTTTTTGATATTTTATTTTAGAGCCAATCTGTAGAAACCTGGATGTGGACAAAGAGAGAAACAGAACATCTCCCAAGTGTTAACATTGGATCAGCAAGAAGTGTTAACTTTGTGTTGTCATTATTTTTGGGTCAGTTCTGTGGATTTATACCATTTGGAGAGATTTCTATGGCTCGATTGGGCGGCGGAAAAATATCAGATTTCTTGTTTTTTACTAGGTATATAATATCTGTGTATATATTTATTTAGGTTTATGTACTTATCACGGACCACGTCGCAACCGCATGTTGCAGAATATTGCTAAGAGATGGTCTCAGATTGGTTAGTATGGTTTTGAGTTTGCGCAGTAAAAACCCTTCTTAATAATAAAAGTAAATATACACAGATATTACATACAGAGTAAAATCCAGAAAACGTCCCGTTTTTTAAATTATATTATTGATCCTAAACCCGTGTTTTATGAAGATGCTGCATGTTATTTAGGGAGAAAACCCCAAAAGCATTACTGCAATAACTTGTAAGATCCAACCTAGTGATCTGTAAGGGCAAGCGAGTTGTTTTTAACCCCTTTAAAGCCAAAAGGGTTAAACAAGACTGCAGACTTATTTTGATTGTTTGTGCACAAGTTTAAAATTTGTGAATCTTTTCAGCGCGGCAATAAAAACTATTTTACATTCAAACTGTGTCGACATTTCACTTCAGCCATGAAAGAACACGTAAAAAAAATGGCGTAAGGATTGTCATGTTCATCACTACAAACATAGGTGGCTTTTGGTTATGCTTAATTTGCTGCTTCTTTACCCTTTCTCATATATTGACCATGAACGGGTTGGGTGGCCAGCACTATAGCCAACATAGATTTGCTATCATTTTATGAGTGTATAATAAATTCAGTTACTGTAGATTCAAGACCAAAAGATTGTGATTTGTTGTTAAATTCATTTCTGCCATTTTGTTAAACATTTTGTGTGTGTTCATGCCCCAATTTGTCACTGGGAAGATGGTTGTTCATTACTGAAAGAGAAAAAATGGGGGTGGTAATTTGTATTTGTGATTCCTATGGACACATTAAGCAAATAGTGTCACGGACTGGTGTCCTCTTAATCTTCATTGGACTAAGGCTTGGAAGAGTTCCGCCATTTTAATGGTATTTAAGTTGACTGGTAATATACATGGATAATTAGGAAGTGTTATTTCTGAACTTTCAAGGCATGCATGGCTTCCTTGGGGCAAAAAAATGGGTTAATTCCGCTATTTTCCATAGACTTCACAATTTTATGCTTTGATGGTGTCCTTTTACCAAACCAGCTGCCCAGGAGAGGGATTCCTACTGAATAAAGTGTGATCAATATTCCGAGATTTATTTATTTTATTTATTTTTTGTTTTTCCTGAACGCTAAATGACCATCGTTAATGGGATAGAAGCCCCTCCATTGTATCATAAGTCCCAGAATATCAAGTATTGGCCATATAAGACCAAGTTAATCCCATATATTAATTTTGGTTCATCAAAGCATACATTTATTGTAGTGGGCAAAATCTTTACAGATCCGATGATAACTAGAACGAAGTGCTTGGCAACTCCATTGTTGTATATCTTCACCTCCACCTGTTCATTTGCCTTTATAAAGTAGGGAGGAGTGTTGGAAACTAAATTAGTTGTCCGTTTTATAAAATTGCAGATCTGTCTTCATTTTTTGTTATCTCAGAATGTTTTAAACTATTTATACTGCCATATTATCCTTCATGTAGAAGGTGATACCATTTTGAAGACCACCTGAAAAGTTCTTCAGAGATGCATTAAGAGCTATATATTTAAAGAAGCTTTGTGATTCTTCCATGACATTTTTGAGTTTGATGTCCACTACTACAACAAACATGATCTCGAAACCGCGCCCATTTCAGTCATGTGACCTAGACATCTATAATAACCTTAAATATGCACCCAAGCAAGCCATGTATCTAAAAATCGGAACATTCGTGAAATCTTTCCAGGAATCTGTTCTTTTTGGGCGTTTTTTTTGTTTTTTTTATGTATCGAAGCTTTGTAACAATCTGTGAACTGCCAATGTGTGCTGTTTTTGTTCTTTTGATTGTCTGGTCATCTAAATCTCATTAACAAATATATCACTTGTAATTGTATTCCTGACTCTGGAGCTCCATGCTCCACATTTCTGTAACTGGAGGTGTGAATCTAATCCACTTCTTACTGGAGATAGACAAGCAATGGGAAAGTGTCTGGATGCTCAAGGACGGACAAACAAATCACAAACTGTTCCTCACGCCCTGGGGATGTATTTGGTAAAAGAAGTTAGAACTTTTCAGGGAATGGAAAATAAAAAAGGTTTTATTTTTCTCAAAACTTGTTTCTTTTGCTTTCTTTTGTACTGTTGGTAACTTTTCATGATCGTAATGGTAGTATTACACAAGTAGCACCTCCACTCAACTGATGAGACAATACACCCATAAATATTTGCAAGTAACGACCTATTTTCAGGTGCTTAACCCCAAACTATAGTAAACTATACATAAAAAAATAATAATGGAACATTTAACAGAAATAATAATGCTGTATCTAAAAATAGGGTTTTTAGAAAAAGGGATTCCTCCTGTCTGGAAGACTTAACCAAAGCCCCAAATATCACTGTAAGCCCTATAATAACTATAAAGAGGGTATAAAAACAGGTGAACCCTATTTTTAGATGTGGCATTATTTCACTTATCAATAAACTTTCCAATCTTCCTTTTTCTGTAGTGTCACCCATGAATAAGGTTGATCCCAGGATAAACTCTCTTTCCTGTTCTCGTTCTCAGTATTGGCAAAACTATAGAGGTGGATTTCACATGGGAATGCAGTTTACTAATTGTATCCAATGCCACATTTTAAGCTCAATCTTGGTTTTGTTTTTTGTGAAGTTAAGCACTGGTTTAATTTACCCACCACCACCACCACCTTTACCACCAAGAGCCAGTGAAAATAATTATTTGTGATTGGCCAACATATCTGGCCAATCCAGATCAGCCCTACTCCCTGAATAATATACGGCGATTAACAATACTTTTAATTAAAAGGTCATAAATACGGCCCAAGACCTCAAAATACGTCAACTCTCTTATTGGATAGATTGCAAAATAGGGGAAAAAATCCTATTTTGAAGAAATTCTCAAATTAGCACGAGCAGAAAGAGAAGGAAAGAATGTTGTGGGGGTAAGAGACTTATAGAGTTGGAAAACATCCATAGTCTGCAACACACAGAGGACAAGTAGGGAGAAAACTATTATTATTATCCTTTATTTGTAATGCACCAATATATTTCATAGTGCTATACAAGGGTTGAGTACAAAAAAAACACAATAATAACACTTGGCAAAAATGAATGGCCCTGTCAAGGGTTAAGTACAAGGTAAAACCAAATTGTCACATTGCGTGGGGAGCTCTGTCATTGAGTTTGGAATCTGGTGGGCAAAGAGCTTTCACTGAACCCCCGAAACAACTAAAAACTTGCAAACTTACAATCTAAGGAGTTAGGGTGTGGTACGGGAGGGTGAAAGATGCATTGTGCAGGTAAAGGCTGAAGGTGATAAGCTTCTTTGAACAGATGTGTTTTTTGTGAGGTTTTGAAGCATGAGGATAGTCTACTGGAGCGAGGCAAGGAGTTCGAGAGAATAGGGTCATTGGGAGAAAATCCCAAAGGAGGCAGTGAGAGGAGGTGATAAGAAGGGAGAGGACGGCTGGGGGAATATTTCGAGATTAGAGCAGATATATAAATGAGTGCAATGTTGTTGAGGGCTTTGTAAATAAGGGTCATAATTATAAATGTTATTCTGGATTCTACGGGAAGCCAGTGGAGTGATCGACAGAGGCGCTGCAGAAACGGAGCATTGCGTATGGAAGATGAGTATAGCAGATCCATTTAATATGGATTGGAGAGGAGACGGAGGGGATGCCAGCAAGGAGCGAGTTGCAGGAGATTAGGCGAGATACGATGAGCGAATGTATTAGGATTTTAGTTGCGTCTTGTGCAAGATAATGACGATTTTCGGAGTTGTTTTTTAGATGGTAGAGACCAGATTTAGTTAATGATTGTATATTAGGAAAGGAGGAGATGGCAGTGTCCAACGGAACCCCAAGACAGTAGGCCTGGAAGGTTGGAGTCATGGTGGCATGGTCTACTGTGAGCGATACCCGATGGATGAGAAGATAAGGAGCTCAGTCTTTGACGTGTTGAGTTTGAGTTGATGGACCGACATCCAGGAGGATATGCTAGAGAGGCAGATGGCAACTTGTGCTAGAAGAGAGGGGGCGGATCTGGAGGCCAGAGCGCTCCATGTACTACCATATACTATGTTTCCTTTATATGGTCTTTATATGGTCTGTAGAGCAGGGTCAAACAAGACCCTCATAATGTTCCCAAAATTGCTTTAATACATAATGCAGGGCATCCATTATTTTTGAGGCAAGTTATACTTTCAGAGGACCATGACTTGTTTTATCACTGTCCCTTTAAATGGAAAATCTAGCATTTGGATGTTCATGGAGCATTGTAGATTTCTAACCCGTGCCCATCTCACAAGGTCCTTCCAAGCAGTCATATTTAAGGTAAGTGTCCTCTTGCGCCATTTTCCTGGAACAATTATGGATTTAAGGTTATCTCCTGATTGGTTAGTTTCTTCGGAGATGGCTCACCCAGAAAAAAAGGACCTGTTTGTGAAGTAAGAAATGGGGTAACATCTGCAGGTGTGTAAGCCATGGGCATAAAAACTATTTTAGAGGAAATCTGATGCGTTTTATATTTATTAAACCACTTCCTGAGAACTGTATCATGAGCGTGTGTTTTATCTATCCGTGGAGGGAGGAGAAAACAGAGTCAGGAGGCTTTACTAGTTCATTTTATTAGTTCATTGTCTGATCAAAACTGACACGGCACCTTTCCTCTCACAAACCCTGAAGCAGGCTCCTTGCATCAGTAAATGCAAGTTTTGCTCCCTCTCGCACACACCAAAGTATCCTAGATGCCTCCTGGGTCCAGCAAAGGCATCAACATATATTTAGGAACCCATAACTACTAAGGGTTCTCTGGTGATCCAATGGTTAGGATTTGGTGCTTTCAAATCCAAGTCAGGGAACCAAGAGGTCAACCCACCCTGAAGCCAAGCAGGGTTGTTCCTGGTCAGTACTAGGATAGGAGACCACCTAGGAATACCAGGAACTGTATTCTGTGGCCCACTGGAAAAGGAATTGCCAATCCACTCCAGTACCATGATTAGCATGTCCATGGACATAAAGATGTCCTGGTGTGTTACAGTCCATGAGGTCACGGAGAATCGTAAACAACTGAATGACGCAAAAAAAAAAACTATTATTGTCCCAAGTTGAAAATGAAATATAATAAAAATGATAATGGGAAATTAAATGATGCTGCCTGTAATATATCAACGTTTATATGCAATTATGCTGCCCTAAGCTCAACCATTTTAGTTTCTAGTGACCCACTTCCTGTAGAGGGAGGAGACTTTGACTGCACAGGACATTCTACCTACACAATGGGAATATGGCATCTATAAGTGCCAGGGCTTTGAGTAGCAGTAATTTAGCTTATTTCCCTTTCCCTCTTGGGAAAAGTAATAGATAATATGCTGACAAGTTGGTAGAAAAGATAAATATGCAAAGGCTTTCTGGAAAGTATAAACACTACAAAACTTTTTTGCCTGCGCTGGGCCTTTAAGATACACTTTGGAGAATTTGTTCATTTAACACATTTGTGTTTTCTTATCTAGTTGCCCATTAAAAAGGATTGTGATAACTCAGAAACCCATATGTGTAGAAATGCAATAAAAAAAAAATGATTTTAATTAAATCTACAATATATAAAAACAATACATTTAATTAAATATACAATAGGAAGCTTGGACGTACACTGTTTAATAAATATAGGGCAGGACAAATGCCATAAAGCCAGTTTTATTAGACATTTTGTTGCCCCTGCTGGTTCCTAGAGGCATCCATAATACATTGTTGTATGTGAAGAAGGTTTTGGACTCTGTAGTATATTTCTGAGCATGTTAACAACACACCCCATCTAGTTCCAAGCTATCAGTAACATAAAAACCTACATTTGATTGCAGAAAATAACCATAAAGCCCATCTGGTCTACCAATTCTATCTAACTCAAAGCTTGGCTTAGTTAAGCCTCAGGATAGCCTGTGCCTGCTTAGCTGTATTTGGCACTACCACTTCTACTGGAAATCTGTTCCACGTATCTGCCATTCTTACTATAAATTAGTGTTTGCGTCACTCAGTCATGTCCGATTCTTTATGACCTCATTGACCGCAACACACCATGCTGATCCATTTGGTTTTCATGGCAGAGATACCGGAGTGGGTTGTCAGTTCCTTGTCCAGTGGGCCACAGCATACAGCTCCAAGGTGGTCTCCCATCCAAGTACTGATTAGGCCCTGCATTAGTTGGTGTGACCTCTTGGTTCCATGACTAAAATCAAAACCAGGTCACAGTGGTGCAAGCACCGAATCCTAACCATTGGAAGGAGCCCCTAAAGTAGTACTTTCTCACATTATCCCCAAGTGCTGAAGATAAATAAACATTATACACAGTCTTCTAAAACGATCATTTTCTCTAAAATCTTTAATGCCATTTCCTTAATGTAGCAATACATACTTGTAACACTAGGTGGTGCTGGTTAGTCAGTGTGTGTGTGTTACAATCTGTGATAGACACATCAGTCCAGTAAGAGTAGTAGAGCCAGTGTATTACTACTACTATTTTATATATATATATATATATATATATATATATATATATATATATATATAACACACACGGACCCTACACTTTAAATCCAAAATACCAAAAGGGGTAAGGTACATATGATCTTATTTGCCTGTCCCCACCCAGCCCCCCAGAGTGCAGTGCAATTACTGTATTTCTGGGAACCCTGAGTTTATTTTTAGACTTTCAAACGCCCTTACAAATGTACTATTTAATATCTGTACTCTATATAGTGGAGAGCTTTTCTTAATCTTTTGCTCACCATAAACTAAATGATTATATATTATATAAATAGTACATTTGAATGTCTAAAACAAGTTTCTTGCCTAAAATTTTAAGAAATACAGTTATTACACTGCACTCTGGGAAGCTGAGCAGGGACATGCAAATGTGCCCACAAATCCATACACCATATTAAACATGGCTTCCCTTAAGCTTATTCCCGCTGCATTACGCAGCTTTTATGAAAAACCAAGGTTGGATTATACACAAGCTGGGAGTCCTACCCATGGACAGCCATTTCAAGGTTACTATATA
>CM050168.1:274122357-274157357 GCA_027410445.1 Discoglossus pictus | reverse complement strand
TTCTATCTCTGCTTTTCTCTCTTCTCCCCTTCTCTATCTCCTTTCTGTCTTTGCTCTCCTTCGCTCTCTCCTTTCATCTCTCCTCTCCCTTATTGCTCTCCTTTTCTCTCTCCTCTCCCTTCTCTCTCTCCCTTCTCTCTCTCCTTTTTGTCTTTGCTCTCCTTCTCTCTCTGCTTTTCTCTCTCCTCCTTCTATCTCTGCTTTTCTCTCTCCTCCCCTTCTCTATCTCCTTTCTGTCTTTGCTTTCCTTCTATCTCTGCTTTTCTCTCCTCCCCTTCTCTATCTCCTTTCTGTCTTTGCTTTCCTTCTATCTCTGCTTTTCTCTCTCCTCCCCTTCTCTATCTCCTTTCTGTCTTTGCTTTCCTTCTATCTCTGCTTTTCTCTCCTCCCCTTCTCTATCTCCTTTCTGTCTTTGCTTTCCTTCTATCTCTGCTTTTCTCTCTCCTCCCCTTCTCTATCTCCTTTCTGTCTTTGCTTTCCTTCTATCTCTGCTTTTCTCTCTCCTCCCCTTCTCTATCTCCTTTCTGTCTTTGCTCTCCTTCGCTCTCTCCTTTCTATCTTTGCTCTCCTTCTCTCTCTGCTTTTCTCTCTCCTCTCCCTTCTATCTCTGCTTTTCTCTCTTCTCCCCTTCTCTATCTCCTTTCTGTCTTTGCTCTCCTTCGCTCTCTCCTTTCATCTCTCCTCTCCCTTATTGCTCTCCTTTTCTCTCTCCTCTCCCTTCTCTCTCTCCCTTCTCTCTCTCCTTTTTGTCTTTGCTCTCCTTCTCTCTCTGCTTTTCTCTCTCCTCCTTCTATCTCTGCTTTTCTCTCTCCTCCCCTTCTCTATCTCCTTTCTGTCTTTGCTTTCCTTCTATCTCTGCTTTTCTCTCCTCCCCTTCTCTATCTCCTTTCTGTCTTTGCTTTCCTTCTATCTCTGCTTTTCTCTCTCCTCCCCTTCTCTATCTCCTTTCTGTCTTTGCTTTCCTTCTATCTCTGCTTTTCTCTCTCCTCCCCTTCTCTATCTCCTTTCTGTCTTTGCTCTCCTTCGCTCTCTCCTTTCTATCTTTGCTCTCCTTCTCTCTCTGCTTTTCTCTCTCCTCTCCCTTCTATCTCTGCTTTTCTCTCTTCTCCCCTTCTCTATCTCCTTTCTGTCTTTGCTCTCCTTCGCTCTCTCCTTTCATCTCTCCTCTCCCTTATTGCTCTCCTTTTCTCTCTCCTCTCCCTTCTCTCTCTCCCTTCTCTCTCTCCTTTTTGTCTTTGCTCTCCTTCTCTCTCTGCTTTTCTCTCTCCTCCTTCTATCTCTGCTTTTCTCTCTCCTCCCCTTCTCTATCTCCTTTCTGTCTTTGCTTTCCTTCTATCTCTGCTTTTCTCTCCTCCCCTTCTCTATCTCCTTTCTGTCTTTGCTTTCCTTCTATCTCTGCTTTTCTCTCTCCTCCCCTTCTCTATCTCCTTTCTGTCTTTGCTTTCCTTCTATCTCTGCTTTTCTCTCTCCTCCCCTTCTCTATCTCCTTTCTGTCTTTGCTCTCCTTCGCTCTCTCCTTTCTATCTTTGCTCTCCTTCTCTCTCTGCTTTTCTCTCTCCTCTCCCTTCTATCTCTGCTTTTCTCTCTTCTCCCCTTCTCTATCTCCTTTCTGTCTTTGCTCTCCTTCGCTCTCTCCTTTCATCTCTCCTCTCCCTTATTGCTCTCCTTTTCTCTCTCCTCTCCCTTCTCTCTCTCCCTTCTCTCTCTCCTTTTTGTCTTTGCTCTCCTTCTATCTCTGCTTTTCTCTCTCCTCCCCTTCTCTATCTCCTTTCTGTCTTTTCTTTCCTTCTATCTCTGCTTTTCTCTCCTCCCCTTCTCTATCTCCTTTCTGTCTTTGCTTTCCTTCTATCTCTGCTTTTCTCTCTCCTCCCCTTCTCTATCTCCCTTCTGCCTTTGCTCCCATTCTCTCTCTCCTTTCTGCCATTGTTCTCCTTTCCTCTCTCCTCTTTGTCTCTCTCTTAGCCTTGATCTCCTACTTTCTCTTCTTTCCTGTCTCCTCTACCCTCTTTTTCTCCTTTCTAACTTTACTCTCCACTCTCCCTTCTCTCTCTCCTTTTTATCTTTGCTCTCCTTCTCTAACTCTTTTCTGTCTTTGCTCTCCTTTCCTCTCTCCTCTCTTTCTCTCCTTTTCTCTCTCCACTCCCTCCTCTGTCTCCTTTCTTTTCTCATCTCCCTTCTCTCTCTCTCCCTTTCTGTCTTTGCTCTCCTTTCCTCTCTCCTCTCTTTCTCATCTTTCCTCTCTCCTCTCCCTTCTCTTTCTCTGCTTTTCTCTCTCCCTCCTCCCTCTCCTTTCTCTTTGCTCTCCTTCTCTCTCCTTTTCCCCGTCTCATTTCTCCACTCTACTTTCCTCTCTCCTTTCCCTTCTCTCTCATTTCCCCAGTCTTTCTTCTCCACTCTCCTTTCCTCTCTCCTCTGCCTTCTCTCTCTGTTCCTGTTTCCTCTCCCTTCTCTCTCTCTCCCCTTTCGGTCTTTGCTACTGACCTGGGCCTTGATTTTGATGGTCAGCAGAACCCTAGAGGTACCCATGACACATTGGTCAAAGCTGTGCGTGTGAGAGAGGGGTGTTTACATTTCCGGAGATCTGTTGTTGCAGTGAATGAGGCAAGGGGTCTGCTTCTAGGACAGCTAGGGGGGAAGGGGCATCTATTCCAATCTTATCCAATTATCTTTATAATGGCTCTCTGTTCTGTGATAGCCAAAACCAACACCCTAATGATCCAGCTCTGAGGAAGTGGTTTTAACAAACACAAAATGGATTCCTGTACTTATAAACAGATTTATCAAAAATTCAGATTTTCCCAAAACATGTTTTATGTCCATGTCTTACACAGATGGTAATAATATTAATTTGGAATATACATTTTTTCTTGCACTGCAGTGGCAAATTAAATTTCAATCTTTTTTAAAGACAATACAATTAGGGAATGATTTATAAATTAATTAATTAATAAACATATATTAACATCTGAGTTTTAAAAGTCTGTTTTTAGCAAATCAATGCTAGGAGGGCTAATGTCGCTTAAATGTTCCTAGGTGAAAAGGCTTGAGATGTGGGTCTGGTTGTACAGGAACAACTGACTCCCCATCCAATACCTCACACATGGAGCTCTACTAGCTTATTCTATAAAATGGGTCACAGAGAACCATTAGAAGCTTCCACATGAGCTCGGAGTGAATAATCATTCTCCTCCATCTCTATAATAAGCCAGAACAATCCTCTAAATCCTCCTCCATCTCTATAATGGGCTCAAACGACCCTCTACATCCTCCTTCTTCTGTATATATAATGGGCCCAAACAATCCTCTACATTCTCCTTCATTTGTATATAGATATTGGCCAGAACGATAATCTACATCCCCCTTCATCTATATATATATATATATATATATATATATATATATATATATATATATATATATATATATATATAAAATGTGCTTGAACGATCCTCTACATCCTCCATCAGTATATATAATGGGCCCAAACGATCCTCTACACCCTCCTTCATCTGTATATGTAATGGCCCAAATGATCCTCTACATCCTCCTTCATTTATATATATATATATATATATATAAATATATATATATATATATATATATATATATATAATGTGCTTGAACAATCCTCTACATCCTCCATCTGTATATATAATAGATCGCTTGGGCCCATTTTTACAACACCTTCAAGAGGGCATGTGCAGCTAACTTCAGTAACTTCAAGCGATCCTCTACATTCTCCTTCAATTCTATATATAATGAGCCCAAACGATCTTCTATATCCTCCTTCTGTATATATAATGGATCAAAACAATCCTCTACATCCTTTTTCTGTATAAATAATGGGCCCAAGTGATCCTCTACATTCTCCTTCATTTGTATATATAATGAGCCCAAACAATCTTCTATATCCTCCTTCTGTATATATAATGGGTCAAAACAATCCTCTACATCCTCCTTCATCTGTATTTTGGAATCCTCTACACCCTCCATCTGTATATGTAATGGGCTCAAATGATCCTCTACATCGTCCTTCACCTGTATATGAAATGGCTCAAAACAATCCTCTACATCCTCCTTCATTTATATATATAATGTGCTTGAATGATCCTCTACATCCTCTATCTGTATATGTAATGGCCAAAATGATCCTCTATATCCTCCTCCAGTATATACAATGGGCCCAAACAATCCTCTACATCCTCCTTCATCTGTATATGTAATGGGCCAAAACTAATCTCTGTATCCTCCTTCTGTACATATTATGGGCCCAAACGATCCTCTACATCCTCCTTCATCCGTATATATAATGGGCCCAAGCGATCCTCTATATCGTCCTTCTGTATATATAATGGGCCCAAACATTCTTCTATATCCTCCTTCTGTATATATAATGGGTCAAAACAATCCTCTACATCCTCCTTCATCTGTATATGTAATGGGCCCAAACGATCCTCTACATCCTCCATCTGTATATGTAATAGGCACAAATGATCCTTTTCATCCTCCTTCTGTATATATAATGGGTCCAAACAATCCTCTATATCCACCTTCTGTATATGTTCCTCTACATCTTCCTTCATCTGTATATGTAATGGGTCCAAACAATCTTCCATATCCTCCTTCTGTGTATATAATGAGCTCAAACGATCCTCTACATCCTCCTTCATCTGTATATGTAATGTGCCCAAATGATCCTCTATATCCTGCTTCTGTGTATATAATGGGCTCAAGTGTTCCTCTACATCCTCCTTCATTTATATATATAATAAGCCTAAACGATCTTCTATATCCTTCTGTATATATAATGGGTCAAAACAATCTTCTACATCCTCCTTCATCTGTATATGTAATGGGCCCAAACGATCCTCTACATCCTCCATCTGTATATGTAATAGGCACAAATGATCCTCTATATCCTCCTTCTGTATTTATAATGGGTCCAAACAATCCTCTATATCCACCTTCTGTATATATAATGGGTCCAAATGTTCCTCTACATCTTCCTTCATCTGTATATGTAATGGGTCCAAATGAACCTCCATATCCTCCTTCTGTATATATATATATATATATATATATATATATATATATATATTTAATGGGTCCAAACAATCCTCCTTCTGTATATATAATGGGCCCAAGTGATCATCTAGATCCTCCTTCATTTGTATATGTAATGTGCTTGAACGATCCTCTACATCCTCCTTCTGTATATATAATGCTTGTGCAATATGGAACTGCATGGACTTTATCCTTTGTATGTCACTTTACATTTTTATGCCACCAGAGACCACCACAAAATAAAGTTGTTTTTTAGGTTATTCCTAAACAGCATAAAACTTGGCTACATGTTGTGTTATCCATTTTTTTCTAAAGTGAATCAATCCTGTGAAATTCCATGTTGCTGTTGCTGCATTTATTTCATGGGTAAAATTTGAAATTTATCCGACTTTGAAAAGGGAATGATCATTTGCTTTCGGGACAAGGGTGGCAGTATTTTTGAAACAGCTCCGTTTATGAACTGTTCATGTGTCGCTGTGGTTAAAGTGTACCATGACTGGGCAAACGGCACCATTGTGAATAAATGGCGTGGAAAGTGTGGAGCACCACGTGCCATTGATGTCAGAGGTGAACGTCAGCTATGAAGGTGTGTGAGGGCCAACCGACATGCTACAGTTGAGCAACTCAACCTCCAAACAGACCAAGAGACTACAGACGTGTTTCTAAAATGACAGTACAGCCAACCCTGTTGTGATTGAGGCCCCGAAGCAAACGGCTGGTCAATGCACCCATGCTAATGAGGGCTCATTATTGGTAACGGCTTCAATTTGCACAACAAAGTGTTGCCTTCTCTGGATGAACATTGGCGTGTCAGGCTCGAAAACAGTGTTATGATCTGGGGAATGTTTTCTTGGCATTGTCTGGGTCCACTCATACCTCTTGAAGGTGCTCTCAACTGATTGGTTAATCTATCCATCCTTGCAGATCAAGTACATCCATACATGTTTATTGTCTTCCCTGGAGCGAATGGACAATGCAACATGTCATATGGCCAGAAATATGCGGGAGTGGCTGGAGGAGCATGACGGAGACTCCACAGTACAGTAAATAAATAGTACATTTGTGATCAAATTAGAGCGTCTAAAATAAGTTAAAAGACTTATTTCCTACCGAGAATTCCAAGAAATACAGTTATTACACTGCATTCCGGGAACTTAGGCATGCTCTTTAATCCAATACTATTTCAAACAGAGCTCCTTTTAGGCATGTGCCTGCTGTATTAAACAGCTTTAAGCAAAGCACAGGATGGATTATGCACCCCACAAAATCTACTACACAATTTTATATATATATATATATATATATATATATATATATATATATATATATATATTTGTGTGTGTGTGTGTATTGTACAGGGTCCTTTAACACGGCCTAATAATTAGTATTCCCAGCCGTCTGTTGCTCCAGACTTGCTTCTTTTCCGCGGTCTGTCAGCCAAATGTACGAACTTGGACAAGCTTCTTTGGGTTTATTGAGTGGGGTGAATACTTTCATTGGGCTGATAATGACCTCACTGCGCTACCTCACAGCTGCTTTTGCTTTGCAGTCCTCTGATGTGAAAAACAAATGTCCTATTTTATTCGGGCCAGACTTTCACGTGGCTTCAAGAGATGTTTTTCTGCTCTTAGTGCTGAATCCATATATATTAGATATAAATCGTTCCTTTCGGCACAGACACACATCCAGTTCTGACCCCTCCATCCAAGTCTGTGGTGTAATCATTTTATTTTGCAAGCCCTTGTTTGGAAATGCTGTAGTGTCACTTTTAATTTCCGTTCAGGGGAACGTGATTTTATTTAGATTGGATTAGAACAATTACTGTTTTTTTGGTGATTTCCTAGTGTAAAAAACAAGTTTAAAAAAACTATGAGTGAACCAAAAACTGCATGTTTTAGATTTAAAATATGGTATTTCCCAACTGATCACTAACAGTTTAAATCTGAAAGATATCTCTACTTCATTCAATTTTAACATTTACATTTGAACATTGGCATTACAGCTTCAGGCATAACTACTTCTGCCCTATAGGACCACCGTAGGGTATATATATATATATATATATATATTTTTTTTTTTTTTTTTTTTTTATTTTTATTTCTTTTGTTTTGTTTTTTTGTTTTAAAAGATCAACTTCCTGAAGTGGGAGAAAACTTAAAATTTACAGGAAGTTTCTGTCTCAGCAGGACTAAAAGAATACTCATTAGTTTACAAGGACACTCTCCTGAGAATGCAAGGCAGCAAAACAAAATGGATGCGCAGTAAAGAATAAGTGCATGTAAACATTGCAAAATGGAAAGGTTGTGTTTATTGATTTATTTTTGCTTTTACAAACAGTTGAACATTATCAAGTTTAATTATTAAAAAAATCATACAGAAAAAAATGACCAAAGTGTCCCTTTAAGGGGGAACACTTATACAAATAATCTATAGAGCAGAACCTCATTGCCACACTCTTTTTGGTTACCATTTTGTTTTCTGAAGAAATCATATCACTCTTTAATTTGCCATCTTGTTGTCTGAATAATTTACAACACTATTTTAGGTTGCCATTTTGTTTTCTTAAAGAATTACAGATCTGCTATTTTGTGAACAAATAACAGTACTCTTTCAGGCTGCCGTTTGGTTTTGAGAAGGGATTACAGTACCCTATTTGACTGTTTTGTTGAAAAAATTACAGCACTCTTTCGGACTGCCATTTGGTTTTATGAAGAAATTACAGCACTCCTTTGGGCTGCCTTTTGGTGAAGGAACTACAACACTCTTTTGGGCTGCCAATTGGTTTCTTGAAGAAATTACAAGACTCTTGTGGATTGCCATAAGGTTTTGATGAAATAATTGCAGCATTCTTTTGGGCTGTCATTTGGTTTGTGAAGGAATTACTGCACTCTTTTAGGCTGCCATTTGATTTGATGAAGCAATTATAGCACTCTTTTGGATTGCCTTTGGTTTTGATGAAATAATTACAGCATTCTTTTGGGCTGCCATTTGGTTTGTGAAGGAATTACTGCGCTCTTTTAGGCTGCCATTTGGTTTGTGAAGGAATTACTGCGCTCTTTTGGGCTGCCATTTGTATTTATGACAAAATTACAGCACTCCTTTGGGCTGCCTCTTGGTGGAGGAATTACAACACTCTTTTTGGGCTGCCATTTGGTTTGATGAAATAATTACAGCATTTTTTTGGGCTGCGATTTGATTTGTGAAGGAATTACTGCACACTTTCAGGCTGCCATTTGGGTTGTGAATGAATTACAGCAATCTTTCAGGCTGCCATTTGGGATGTGAATGAATTACTTCACTCTTTTTGGCTGCTATTTGGTTAGGTGAAGAAACGACAGCACTCTTTTGGAGCTCCGTTTGGTGAAGAAACTATAGCACTCTTTTGGGCTGGCATTTGGTTTTGTGAAGGAATCAGCACTCTTTTGGGCTGGCGTTTGGTTTTGTGAAGGAATCAGCACTCTTTTGGGCTGGCATTTGGTTTTGTGAAGGAATCAGCACTCTTTTGGGCTGGCGTTTGGTTTTGTGAAGGAATCAGCACTCTTTTGGGCTGGCGTTTGGTTTTGTGAAGAAATCAGCACTCTTTTGGGCTGGCGTTTGGTTTTGTGAAGAAATCAGCACTCTTTTGGGCTGGCGTTTGGTTTTGTGAAGGAATCAGCACTCTTTTGGGCTGGCGTTTGGTTTTGTGAAGGAATCAGCACTCTTTTGGGCTGGCATTTGGTTTTGTGAAGGAATCAACACTCTTTTGGGCTGGCGTTTGGTTTTGTGAAGGAATCAGCACTCTTTTGGGCTGGCGTTTGGTTTTGTGAAGAAATCAGCACTCTTTTGGGCTGGCGTTTGGTTTTGTGAAGGAATCAGCACTCTTTTGGGCTGGCGTTTGGTTTTGTGAAGGAATCAGCACTCTTTTGGGCTGGCATTTGGTTTTGTGAAGGAATCAACACTCTTTTGGGCTGGCGTTTGGTTTTGTGAAGGAATCAGCACTCTTTTGGGCTGGCGTTTGGTTTTGTGAAGGAATCAGCACTCTTTTGGGCTGGCGTTTAGTTTTGTGAAGGAATCAACACTCTTTTGGGCTGGCTTTTGGTTTTGTGAAGGAATCAGCACTCTTTTGGGCTGGCGTTTGGTTTTCTGAAAGAATCAGCACTCTTTTGGGCTGGCGTTTGGTTTTGTGAAGGAATCAGCACTCTTTTGCCATCTTACTTTGTAAAGAATTTCCAGCACTCTTCTAGCCTGTCATTTTTTTCTTCTTAAAACATTAACATACTCTTTTGCGGCGATTTTTTTTCTCCTCGTCTTCCATTTTGTTTTCAGAAGTTGAGACACTTTAGTTGTTCCTTGTTCCTTAAACATAATTGTAATAGTCTTTATGTCTGTCATTTTTGTCCGATTTATCCTTAAATTTTATACAGACGCTCCAGTGTATTTCACATCAAATATATGCAGACAAAGCACATGTAGGCCCGTGTTTCAGATATGTACTGTAGCACTAACAAAATGTCTGCCTCCATACTGCAGCAAGGCCTGAATTATGAGTAATTTGTGTTATCCAGTTATTTTAGTAATATAATAATAATATAAAATATTATTGATTAAATTGACAGGTTTTTTTCTGCTTTCAGAGGACCATTAATACACGCACTGCATGCACACATCGTTAGTGCTAAGAGCTAATTAATTCCGGCTTCTGCTTTGACGAGCTTGTGCTCCGGACAAATAACACGCTAAATGTTTCCAGATGTGACATTGCATAATCCTGCAGCTAGAAACGGGCGGGCGAGGGGGGATTCCCAGTTCAACAGTGACTTAACCACTTCAGTACAAACAGCTACACTGACCTGCCAGGCCTGGAAATATCTGTTTACAGTAGGCCCGGTCTGTTGTCATGGCAGCAGGACTGGGGCCTGTTACAGTTAAAGGACCACTGTAGATAGGGAAAAACTTCACATGTTTGTTAAAGGACCGCTATCATGCCCTAGTAACAGGAGTTTATTATTGTAATTATGCATTGATCATTATTTATTCATATATAATAACAATATTCAATATGAAATACCATTTTAAATATTAGATTAGAGTGCTTGTCTCCTCCCTAATAAGGTCATGAGGTTTTAAGAACAATCCGATATGATAACAGAATAAACAATGATTCATAGGATGCCCCCAGCCACTTGAACCCCTTTAAAACACTGAGTCTCCATTCAATGTAGTATATTGTGTTGGTGCACCTTGTGTCTAACAATTTAGCCAAAGCCACCCCATTTTACAGTGGGTGGGTACAAGCAGCAACTGAGTCTGAACTTACAAAGTAACTTTAATATCGAATGTTGCTTTTTTAAATCAATGAATATGAATTTTTACTGATTTATTAATTATTAATTGTTAGTGCTTAATTAAAATATTGGTTGTACAATGGTCCTTTAAGTATCTAACAAACATTTGCTTTTTAACCCATCAGCATAAAGGGTTTTAGCAGACGTTGCTTGTGTCATGGGGGTTTTCATTTTAAGTAGCTGCCCTGCTGATTTAGATAAGACTGTAACGTCTGTATTAAATATCTGTTGCTTTTCCAATTAGTGTGGAATGTGCACATTCCAGAGAAATAAGACACAGACACGGTGTTTCTGTATAGTAGTTCTCAAAGCGCTCTGTAATCAAAATGGCAGTTTACACGTTTATATGTAGAAAACGTTATCTGATCAAACGTCACATGATTCCTTTGTCTAGGAATTAATAGCTTTATTGATTGGTTCAAAATTGCTGCAGTGTGTCGTCATCATACTGGTCAGTTTAGGGAGGAGCCGTCCATTTGTCCTTATTTGGTCACGGATGTATGCATCATCAGGCCACTCCCATTTGTAGTTCTGCCTTCCATCTTGTTTGTAGTTTCATTCTCCATTTTAGGTAACCTTCTTGTCATTATAAGTGAGTAAGGAATGCAGACAAGGATAATAACATGTAAAAAGACATTTTCCTAATTATCATCCATAACAGTCCCCCCTAAAATGTACTGTTTTTATGTTATTAATGAATGTGCAACCTAAGAAAAGCAGCTGTGCTTATGTTAGTGCGTGGTGAGGGGTAAACTCCCCCCTAAACACTAGGTGTATATCTGTCCCTGAGGATGAGGTGCATGACTGCTAGAAAGCCCTAAACATCTGTGCTGTGAACGCCCGTTCTTCTTTGTACATTTGAGTAGCCATGGCTTACCCATGGCCCCTCCTGCCACTGTCACAGACAAGTCAGATGCCTTTCCCTAGCCCCTTGCATCAGGAACATGTGGGACAAGGGGTTTATGTGGAAACCTCACTCCTAGATACAATAGACCATAACACTCTATGTGACTCCTCACAGTTGTCATCATCACAAAATTCTCGGTGCACAAAGGTTGATGTGACTCCAGTAACTGACTTCATAAAAAATATGTTCGGACACATGGGGTAATACAGCAGGTAACAAATGCAAGAATTATCAGTATTGAAAGAAAGACAATGTCAACCTGTAACAATACTCTCTGCCACCCAAACCATTTATCCCAATAGTCTGTGTTTCCAGAATTCTCCTTCAATTCTTGTGCCAAGTTGTTTAGTTCTTTAATGGCTAAAGTAATCTTACCGTTTGGACCCATATTATCAGGTATGTAGGTGCAACAGTTGTCAGTGTCGGTGTCGGGGAGCATTTTACACCAATCATTGGTATCAGTGATTCAAATCCTGCGGCTATCTGGTTTCGGCCTTTGAACTCATCAAGCACCCCCCTTGGGACTCCACTAGAATCTATGTACACATGGGAATTAAAACTTTCTTTAGGTTCAGATGATGATGTATGTCTCTTCCTTCTGAACTGTGTCTGAGGAACATTATCTAGATCACCATAATAGGTTGGAACAATGTGTAACGGCATAGCATGGTGGCTTTAGTCATGGTACGTTCCCCACGCCATACTCCTGACAGTCTTACCCTGAGTTTCATATCTCCACACAACCAATATATGTCCCCCAAAGATTGTATCTGATTGACTAGCATGGTGGCTGAACCATCTCTATATGTGTGACAAAACCCATAAGGGAACCTCTGTAAGTTGAACCCCTGAGAAGCGTTTCTCCTGTAACACGTATAATTTCCAGGGTACACAGTTATACCTCTCCCTGGGTGGGGATTACTAGTCATCATGGGGTACGTTTTCCCCCATTGTTCACTTCTTCTGGACCTGCCGTCTTTTGCAATTCTTTGAGCAATCTTAAATCTGTTGGCAGAGTCTGCATTGTATAAATGTTTATTTCTCCATCGACCTCTCTTCTTTCCATTTCCTGTGATACCATTGCTGCCTTCTTAGCCATCTGGTCTGCTAGATGGTTTCCTCGTGCTTCGTCTGAATTTAGCTTCCCATGTGCCTTTACTTTCAGTATGGCTACTTCCTTTGGGAGTGCTAAAGCATCTAGTAGTTCACGGATGGCTTTGTCATGCTTCACTGGAGTGCCTGCGGCTGTCATGCATCCTCTAGCTCTCCAGATTACTCCAAAGTCTTGAGTCATTCCCAGAGCATATCTTGAGTCTATGTAGATGTTGGCTCGGACTCCTGTCGCAACCTCACAGGCCTTGGTCAATGCAATCAACTCTGCTTCTTGTGCTGACATGGAGGAAGGTAGTGAGAAGGCTTGTATCACATCTTTTTCTGTAGTCACAGCATATCCTGTGTGATCTTTCCCATTCTCATCAGCATACCTTGATCCATCCACATACAGAGTGATGTCTGGGTCTGTCAGGGTAAGGTCTTTTACATTCGCAAGGTGTGAGGTCTCCATTTCCATTTGTTGAAGGCAGTCATGAGGTGGATTTGTGAGTCCTGGGACTGCATATGGGTCTCTGGCTTGTATACTGGGAGTGCTGTCTGCTTGCCAGTGGAGAGTTTTCTTTTCCACTCCTTCCTCTTCCAACTCCTCTTCCTCTGCAGATTCCCACCATTTTAATGCGGCTCCCAATGTCTTCCATCCATCTGGTGCGAACTTGGATATTGCAACATGTGGAATTTCTGTATCCCAATGCTTGTAGAGCGCTTCTGCTTCTTGTGGGGGCTCCACCGTAAATGCACTATCACCTGCTGCATTGTTGTACAATGTCTTTAGGTTTAAGGTGACCTGTTTCCATTTAGTGAGACTTGCTTCATATTGGAAATCTCGGCCTGGAAATGTTTATTCCACAGCGTGCAATATAGAGGGTCTTGTGTCACATCTGTGAGCGTCTGGCCGTTTCCACCACCTTCTAGTAGACGTCTTTTTACATATAGATTGGTTATTCCTGAGTTTGGGTTCAAAATCAGGTTGTACAATCAGGCTGTACAAAAGTATCCATCTTCCTTTCTCCCCCCTCTGGAAATGGTAAGAGAGTGGCTGGATTGAGAACATAGCATCTCTGTAAAGTAACATTGTCTGGTAGAAGAAGGGAACATTGCAGACGGAGGTGTCTGGCTGTAGTCATGTGCTTAGGTAGTCTGCTGTATGATGGCTGTAATATTATGTGGTGCCAGAACTGTCAGAGGATAGCCACGGACTATATACATCATATATGTAGAAGGATTAATTTGGGGGTTAAGGGCTGCCTGTTTTCTTTTCCTGTATTTAATGTTTGCAAACTGTTCAAATACAGACTCCACTTTAGATCAAATTCACATGTAAAATCTTTCTTCCAAATCACTTACTATAACATTCTAGGAACTATTCGCTTCAGTCCCGTACTTAACTTACAATAATTCCCAACTAACACTCCACTTCTTCCTTCATAGTTACCATAAGTGGAACAGTGCCTAGGTGAGGTCTGGCACTTACACAAACATAACAATTAGTCTTATTATGTGATTCTACGTTATATGTCGTCCATTCCAGTCATAGATTGAGGTCTGTGAACCCAGTCTCATTTGCTAGGGTTCCTTCGTACGTAGGTTCACTGATATCAGTCATCTGGGGTAATGCCTGAGTGTGTTGTACTTGCATTAGTCCTTCTGATATGAGTGGTGCATTTAGATCTCTGAGCATAAATTAACAAACCGTCCTTTTGCTTCCCCTCTCACCCAGCCACCCATTAGGTATGTACCTGCGTCTGTGGGTCTGGGGGTGAGTCGCATGTTAGCTCCAGTCTTGCCATTTGGCGAGCAGTTGCCTGGCTTTATTAGAGTCATACGTTCAAGTAAAGGGCTTCCACTCAAATCTGTTCTATCTAAGGCACTCTGTAGTCTGTAGCCCCAAGCTGTCCCAGTGTTCCATCCTACAGCTTCCCAATGACTACAATATTTTTCCCAAGTCTGATCTGTAACACATATGTGTATTTGTACAAGTTACATTGTTGAGTCACGCTTAGCTGTTGGCAACATACAACATGACAATAATCAAAAGACAATGTGATCATATGTGGTTTAGATGGATTGTACCAAAATGTAATACCATCTTTCTTCTCACTAATGAATGCAGAAGGTTCTACTTTAGTTAAGAACAGACAGAAAAGGATATGTGTTACGATCATCATGATGTTGGCTGCTGTGGGTCTGGTGCTGCTTGCAATAAGATGCATGATCTGGATTCCAGAGGATTCTTCTTTTTTTTTTTTTTTTTTTTTTTACAAATCTCTTGACCAGGACCCAAGCTCCAGGAAGTAGTTGATGAGTACCAGTGTCTACTTCTGGATCTGGAATAGGAGAAAACACTTGTGCATGTATTTTAGTCAGTGCTTGAGATAAAACAATCACATAATCAATAAATACATCAGATTTAAACTTCAATTGCTGAGGATAATAAGGATCTCTTGAGGGGACAGAGAAAAACTTCCCTTCTCTTCAATCCTTCCACTAAGACTGCTCCCAGCAGGAATGATATATTACCACTGGCTGTTTTATCTTGTGGAGTGGCCTGATTTACTATTTCATCCGGAGCGCATCCTATTAATAACTCACAGAATTCTGCTTCACCGTTGCAGACAGGCGTGTAGGAGTTGATTTACATGAGCAGAGATTGCTAATAAAAGCTTAAGAAGCTTAATAAAACATTGAATGTCTCCTATACCTTCCTTTTAAGAAAGATTACTATTCCCAAGGAGTAGTGGATACAGGGCACCAACTCCAGGGGAGATAGCATATTAGAAAATTGCTTCGTCATAGGTTTTAAAAGGGGTTGGTCCTAAAGTTAGTCAACTCCCATTTTTAAGTTGGGAGCCATGATGGGGCGGTGGCTGTGTGTTAAGAATTTCATGGTTTCTTGTTCCACAACCCAGGGTGTAAAATGTAGCAAACACCATTCTTCTCTCAATAGTACAGACAGACATATTTTCACATAAAACTCTAATACGCACACAGAGTAGATGGGAGGAGGGAAGGGGAGTGGTTTGCTTTGCTTTGTCATAAGATGGGGTGGCCAATCCCTCTCATACAATGCAAACCGGTCACCTCCCTCTTCAAAGAGTACAGTATCGAACACACAGAAACTTCAGACAAAATATTTCAAAAGAATACACGCATACGTATGACACCTGTCTTACACTTACAAACAAGATACACTATAAATCCTCCACTGATTTCAGTGGTGGACACAAATTCTCTAACCTGTATTCCTCAATTGTATTGCAAAGAAAAGGAATTACAGCAAATACTCACACATTTACTTACAGCAAACACAAGACAATCCCTCTACTTTATAAACGAAAGCAATCAGAATATTATATAAATGTATGTAAGGAAAAGTTCCTTAATGTTTCTGTGTTCATACCTTAAACAGCATAGCAATACAGTAAAACATGTTAACACCTTCAAATACAACCTAGCATTGGCGTAGGAAGAATTCTAAGATTCGTCCTTCAAATAGTTAAACCAGATGGGAGGGGGTGGATGAGGAATTTCTCTCAGTGTCTCTCTCTGATCAAGGTCAAAACAAAACACACAGAGAGAGAAATCAGCTTGTAGTTTTTTTTTTTTTCTTTAGGGAGAGAAGTTCTAAACTGCATTTCTTATCAAAACATGCATAACAACCAGCAGTGACATAGCATATAACATTATAATCATCAAACCTTTTCTGCAGAAAACTTAAGATTCAAAAGACATATGATTTCAAGACCATGCGCATATACGACACACACATGTAACCACCCGTAGTGAATGACAGACGTCCCTTAAAGTTTTCAGGCTACTTCTGGCCCGAACATCATGACCCTTAAGGGATATCGTCTTATCCAACATGCATAGACATTTCCCAGGGAAACAAATATCTATTTCCCCAGGGCACACATATGCAAGTTAGTATTTGTGACCTCTGGTTTTATGTATTTGCACGACACTGGGCACAAATTATCCGTCTTCCAGATAGTCACAAACACACATGTGTGTGGGTCCTGAACCATATGTCTAAAGAATTCAAATTCACAATACCAACAGTCCACACACACACCGGCAACAGATATCTATTATCACAGGGTTTTTTTTAAAACGGACCTTGAGCAAGCTAAACAACCTGCTTTGAATGCCTGCCAATAGCCGAGAAAGAAATAGCGACTAGCACAGTACTAAATGTCGACCTTACCAGACATATTTTCTGAAGGTTCCTTCTGCTGTTGAAAGTCACCACTTCGCTCCTTCTCGGCTATTGTCAGGTCATAAACTCAAGGCCCCACGTTGGGCGCCAACTGATTTAGATAAGACTGTAACGTCTGTATTAAATATCTGTTGCTTTTCCAATTAGTGTGGAATGTGCACATTCCAGAGAAATAAGACACAGACACGGTGTTTCTGTATAGTAGTTCTCAAAGCGCTCTGTAATCAAAATGGCAGTTTACACGTTTATATGTAGAAAACGTTATCTGATCAAACGTCACATGATTCCTTTGTCTAGGAATTAATAGCTTTATTGATTGGTTCAAAATTGCTGCAGTGTGTCGTCATCATACTGGTCAGTTTAGGGAGGAGCCGTCCATTTGTCCTTATTTGGTCACGGATGTATGCATCATCAGGCCACTCCCATTTGTAGTTCTGCCTTCCATCTTGTTTGTAGTTTCATTCTCCATTTTAGGTAACCTTCTTGTCATTATAAGTGAGTAAGGAATGCAGACAAGGATAATAACATGTAAAAAGACATTTTCCTAATTATCATCCATAACACTGCCTGGAGCATGAGGGGGAGGGTTATCTTACAGGATTTTTTTCTATATACTCCTACTGCCAAGTGGCTATTCACAGTGGCATGTCAATATAACTCAATAGAGATCTTAGCTGCATCCAAGGTTCTGATCATCTCTTGAAAGGTCTCTAATCCTTTTAGAAACATAATCAAATGTCTCGCATTATTAAAGTAAAATCGAAACAGGCTATGATGCTAAATAAGCAAGGAAAATATTATAAAGCTAGTTTTTAATTAGAAAATAAGGCATCCATAATGTGCATGCTTGAGAGGGAAGGTTACATATCTGCAGGACATGGTTAGCATTTATTGATGCAAGCTGCCTGCTTCTGAGCATGGGCATGGTAAGAGGGCAGGTGTCAAAGTCCAAAAGCTCAAAGCATTTAATAAATGCTCCTCCCCCACTCCTGCTTCAACTTTAAAGTAAATTAGTACATGCCCTCAGGTTTCAGGCACTTGCATTATACAAACAGATCTTTAAAAGTTAATATTTTCTTTATGTTCACGGTTTACCAATGTGATTTATTTTCTGTAAAATGTAGCGGCCCTTTAAATGTGAATACATTCTCATCTATGTTCAAGCTGTTCTGTATAAAATTACTTTTGCCAAATATTTCACTCCTTTTTTCTATGAAAGGATTGGAATAATTGTTGTCTTTTTATAGCAAAAAAAAATAATAATAATTGCATTGGCTCTTGATTCCATTGTGGTCCAGACATGCACAGAATTGGCAGAGAAATTATATTTGTTAAAGAAGAATTACCATCTGTTACTTGTTTATATGTGTATGCATATTGTTGTGTGTGGGTTTTTGCTTTCTAATTCATCACTAGAAGATTTCTGTATACAGTATATATATATATATATATATATATATATATATATGTGTGTGTGTGTGTGAGCATATATGCCAGGCATGTCGGACTTAGAAAATAAAACAAACGGCCTTCAGCGCATAACACGCAAACATTCAGCTGACACACAGAGGAGAAACACACAGGGAAGGGACAGGGGGAGATGGTGGAAAGAGACACATGGCATTCCCAAGCACAAAACTTGCAGATTAACGAAACCTGCAATGAGTGGTCCGTACAGTACACGGGTGGAGAGGCTCGCAATGAGCACCGAACGCACTCATAGTGAGCTACGAGATCAGCGCCAAAGCCGCTAATCGCGGGGCTCGCGATGAGCACCACGAGCGGGAGAGGCTTGCAATGAGCGCCAAAGGCGCTCATCGCGAGCCTCACAATGATTGCCGAAGGTGCTCAGCGCGGGGACTGCCATGTGGAAAATAGCATTGCTAGCCTTACAATTTTAAACCCGTCATTGTTGACGGGTAAGTAACTAGTATATATACCGGGACTCTCAAGCAACCAGCACCGGCATCAATTCCCCAAATTCAGAAAACTACAGCTAAACCGGCATAATCGGCACTATCCGGCAGTTCGAGAATGCAAAAAAAATGATAATGTTTTGTTAATTGTTTTTTGGGGCCCTAAAGTGCTAATGCTGTTTTAAAGGCATTTTGAGGGGTTTTGGGGGGTTTAAGGGTTGTTTAGACCCTTATATTCAGGGACTCACGATTAACCGGCAACTACAGTTATCCGGCAATATGGAGTCCCTGTGGGTGCCGCATAACAGGGGTTTTACTGTATATATATATATATATATATATATATATATATATATATATATATATATATATATATATATATGTATCTGGTTCCTTTGGATTAAAAAAACAAAAGCTGATTATTTATCATGACACTATAAGTAAAGCACCACTGCAGTTCAAGAAAAACTGCACATTTGTGACAAACTAACAAAGTTATTAGCTGTGAAAACCATGGATAAAAAAACATTTTTAGTAAAAATCTTTAGTAAACATTTTTTTTAATATACAAAAACGTTTTTAGTAAAAATCTTTAGTAAACATTTTTTTAAGTGGAGAGTGTTTGTACCTATCAGTGGAGGAAGGGGATAAGGAGAGGGGAATTTGTTACATTATTGTATATTCTTTGAATTTGACACCTGCCCTTTTCCCCACATGCCCAGGAGCAGACAGCGTGCAACAATAAATTAAAGTCTTGTCTCTCCGGAAATATAGAAAGGAGCAAGATAACAGCCCACCTCAAAACAAAATCCCTGAAAAATATTTTGGCGTGGCCACCACCCTATGATGAGAACTGTTCGGATACTGACTTGTCTTTAGCCAAATTCCATGTGTATTACTGTCATTTAAGATGTGGGCAGTTCTGGGGTGGGCTCGCCAAGCTACGCGTGATGCTGTTACATTTCAAAAGCCCCAATTCATCCTTCCAGGCTAAAAATGTATCCGAGGATTACATGGTGTGGAAGAAATGAAGAGTTTCAGGCCAGGGAGCGCTGATGGCTTCCAGATGAGCTTCTGTACAGGGGGACGAGACCAACCCCTAACCCCCTCCTGGAACAGGTTCCAGCCAAGACGGAACTGCAGCTTGGGTGAAAGATCCCAATAACAATGCGTGCTGTTTACGGGCAAAAAGTCACAGTTTCTATCAGCCATTTAAGAGAGCATGGCCAAGATCTACTAAAAGTGGTTGAATACTCATTTCTATGTTTTTTTGTGTGGAGCATATGTACTAAGTGGTTTATCTCTGCCAAAGAGCAGGCGGTGGTAATAACTATTTATCTTATGGTAGAGCGCTAGAAGTTCTCCACCGTACAGAGTACAATAGTACAAAAAAGAAAAGTAAATTTGTGATCCAGTTTGAATGTCTAAAAATAACTTAAAAAACTTATTTTGAGAAATATTAGTTTAACTTATTTTTAGACATTCAAATAAGTTCACAGATGTTCTATTCATTTTTTTATAAATGTATATATATAGAGAAATAGCAATAGGAAACAAGGAGTAGTTTATGGGTGTGTTTCAGTCTAGGCCCACAAGGCCCAGGCCTAGGGCAGTTCATTTGCAGGGGGCAGCAGACTGTTGCTGGTGTAATGCCATGGAATACGAAATACACACAATATTCTGTCTATAAGTGTACCTGGTACTTACTGTATACATACCCGGACAGATATACAGTTATGATTCTATATATAGGTGTGTGGTAAACTTCTGATTGGAATAAAGCAAGAGGAAAGGAGGAGGAGTGACTAAGGGCCTCATTCAGTTCCCTATATCGCAAAGTTACTGCGCCAAAAAGTGGCCAGTACCTTTCCCTAGCTGTTCTATTAACCCCTCGCAGCATCATGGTGAGAGAGCTACCACTGAGGACTGCGACAAGCCAGAGTCGCAACTTACAACAAGCTTCATTTTTTCACTGCCGAAATATTAAGAGTGACTCCTTTTTAATTTTACACCCAAAACCCTATTCTAATCGGACTTTACTGAGCATGGCAGACCTGTAATATAAAAAATAAGAAGGTAAATTTATGGGTACTAAACACCCCCTGCAAATGGTTTTAAAACCATTTCTAAGAGCTGGTGCAGCACTTAAAGAGACAGTATAGCACTAAAAACATATGTTAGGGCCCTAAGTAATTGGGGAACACAAATCAGCATAAAACCTAAATAAACCCCGGTAGTAGGAAGCGTGATGTGGGGCACCTAGGGATGTAAAACTTAACTACCGCTTGTGCAGGCTGTGCACTCGACAGGGAAGTGGTGACTTAATTTATATTTTTTTGCATCTTCCTTTTTTTTATAGCTGTAATGTAGTGTCAGCCCTCCTCAGCCACACTAGCCCCCTACCTTAATCTGAGCTCCTTAGGGAGTATGCGGATAATATTAATTTGTGGTCCAGCAGGTAGTGTTATCCCTCCCCTGCTGGTGCTTCTTCTTGGCAAGTGAGGGAATCCCGAATTATATCACACACATGTGACTTCATTCAGGATTCCCTGCCCTGAGAGAAGAACAACTGTATATTTTTGTAGGATTTAAATTCTTTGGGAATAGTTTAATATCTCATATGTGGCCATATCCCACCATACCACACCTTCCCTTCAACAAAAAATAGCACCCAGCCTTACCCTTCCCAAAAACTATATCCATTATGAACACCTTTGACCCTGTAACTGAGGATGAAATCTCTAGTCTTCTACCAACCTCTCCTCTTACATGTCCACATGATCCTATTCCATCCCAGCTGATCCCTCCCCTCTCTACCACACTTATCCAAGCTCTCACACATCTATTCAACCTCTCCCTAAACACTAACAAGTTTCCATCACCTTTAAAATGTGTCATTATTACACCCATTCTTAAGAAATCCTCATCTGATCCAGCTTCTGCATCTAACTACAGCCCTATCTCTCTACTTCCTCTCTTTCTAAGCGTGTCATCTACAATCACCTTACCCAATTTATTTCCTCCAACTCCCTCCTTGACCCCTTTCAATCCGGCGTCTGACCCCAACACTCCACAGAGACAGCTCTCACCGCCAAGTCAAAGGGTTATTTCTCTAATCTTATTCTCTTGGATCTCTCTGCTGCCTTTGACACAGTTGACCACCCTCTTCTATCCGAACTCTCAGCTCTCTTGGCATCAGTGATACTGCTCTCTCAGTTCACTTCTTATCTAGAAAATTGAACGTTTAGTGTCTTCTCTGGCGCCTCTTCTTCGTCTCGTCCTTTAACTGTCGGCGTCAAATCTAGCTTTTTTCTATCCCCCCTCTTCTAGCTTATGTCGCCATCCTCCTAGATGTCTTCCTGTCAACTCAAACTCAACTTGTCTTAGACAGAGCTCCTTATCTTTGCACCCTCTTCATCAGCTTCCACTCCTCACATATCACTGTTGAGATGCCATCATCACGCCCACCTCTCAGGCACACTGTCTTTGGGCTCTATTAGACCTTGCCCTCTCTTTCATTCATAAAATCTTGTCATTTTCACCTAAAAATATCTCCAAAATACTTCACTACTTTATACGAGACACAACTAAAATTCTAGTTCACTCTCTCATTATATCCCGCCTCGATACTGCAACTCGCTCTGGGCTGGCCTCCCCATCTCTCATCTGTCTCCACTCCAATCCATAATGACACCTCGGCCAGTCTCATCTTCTGTACTCAGCACTCAGTATCTGCAGCTCCTCTCTGTCAGTGACTCCACTGGCTGAACATAGCCTTCAGAAGAAGGGCGTAGGGAGCTGAGGGGATGAGGGGGATCTTGCGAGATCTGGCAATAAGATGAATCAGCAGCTAAAGGGACAAGAGGTGAGGGGAAGACTACAGGGGAGTTATAGGACCACCAGGGATAAGCTCCCTATCACTCTATAATGTATTATTTTAAATTAATATATATGTAACAAATAAACCCTTCCAATATATGTATAAGTACACACTCATTAATATATATACACACACATCTATATTTACATACGCACACAGACATATATAAATATATATATATATATATATATATATCCAGACACACACACGAATATATACACACACACACACATATATTATATATATATATATATATATATATATATACTAGCGACTTGCCCGTCAAAAATGACGGCAATAATAAATTAATATTCTTTACCTATTTTTCGGTAATATCCAGCAATCAATATCCTAAAGAGCTAACAATTTCTTTGTACTTTCTGGCAGTGAGACTGTTTATCACCTGGGGATAAAGTGAGAACAATGTGCCAAGTGTGCAGTATATATAGGCTGCAAGCGAGAGCCAAAACCATTATTTTCGATGGGAAACTGTGCCATTTTAGAATCGTAATGTTCTTATTTGCAATTTACTGTCTAGTGGAGTGTAAAATGGCAGCGATTGTCTCTGTCCTAGGTGCCTCACAAGCAATTAACGGGCTTCGTCATTGTGTATTTTGTCTGATGTGGCTCGCGTTGTTCGTGTAAATGTTATGCGTTTATGGCTTGTTTTAATCCTTTTTTCGAAATCTTTTTTGCTTAGCTGATTTTCGATTGACTAAAAACCAAAATATGGCTCCAATTGGCTTGCCACCTCACTCCAGGGCTTCCTGGCTCTCCCCCTGTGCTGTGTGTAAGTGTATAATTTTATTTTTTTGTACATTTTTCGTTTTTGGTGTGGCTCTTTGGACTGATGCACTTGGCCGTTAATGTCGTAAAGGGCCTTGCAATGAGCGCCTGCGGCGCTTATCCTCACCCCTGCAATGAGCGCCTTCGGCACTCATTTCAGCTTAGTCACACGGGTTTCGTGATGAGCCTTCGGCGCTCATCGCAAGGCCCGCAAAGCATGGCGACAACTCGCAGTTTGACAACTATTATAGTTGACTAGCGAAATGCCTGGCAAAAAATGACGGGCATAAAATTGTAAGCCAGGCATTGCTGTTTGCCAAATAATGTGAGGCTTTTGCTTCTCTGAGCTCCTTTGACGCTCATTGCGAACCTTTACTCCCGCCTACTGTACAGGCCGCTCATTGCAGGTTTCATTACCCTGCAAGTACCCACGTACTGAAGGCTTCGAAATAGGAACAAGAAATAGTACATCCCATGGGTAGACAAAGTACTGCCCGTCAACAAAACAGCCAAGGAACCGATGACTCTAAAGGATGCATCGGTAGTAAGCGAAACGCAGATTCGATATCCACTTTCGTCATCTTCGCCCCGACCACCCGCCTGACCAGGTCCGTGGCCCGATCGAAAGGGGCGTAAGACACTGACAAATACTGTTTTTCAATCAATTTGTTGTCCGAGACGCCCGGAGGAAAGGATAAATACTGGATGAGGTGGAATTTCCCTGTTTCCTTCTTCGGCACTATGCCCAGAGGGGAAATGACTAAACCCAGAAAAGGAATGGAGGGAAAGGGCCCCGCCATCCTACCCAGTTCTACCTCAGTCCGGATTTTATCCAACGCCACCCTGGGAAACTCCTTCATCGACTTCAAGTTCTGGAGACGCGACTCAGGCAGGGCGAGAGTGCACTGAATCTTGAACCCTTCCCGGAAACCCTCGCGTAGTGGGGCGGCCGCCCCAGCTTTTGCTGGCAACCTACCGTATCGTTCTAGCCACGGCAGCATTGCGCCCAACCGTATGGGGGTCCGTCCCTTTTTGAGCGGGCTCTTCAGCCCTGAACCAGTCCTTTTGTCTGCTGTATTTTGAGGCCGCGGGATCCCCTCCGCAACTCGCACAGACGTGCTGCTTGAAACGGCAGTTTGGTGCCCACCTGCGGCTGCCCTCGTTGAATGAGTGGCAGACACTGCGACCAGCTGTACCCGCAGCGACGGGGCCTCTAGCCCCGCCTGAGTTCCCTCGAAAAGGCGGCACTGCCCGCATTGGTGTCATTATGTTCAGCCAATAGAGGAGGACATGTACTGCCGGAATTCCTCATCATATCGCCACCAAGCCATTCCATCATATGTCCGGTATGCGTTCCTGATTTCCTCCAGATACACAAACAGCCCAGAGCATTGTTCTCGGTGTCTTTCTCCCATGACACAGGCCATGATGGCAAAGGCCTGTAACCAGTTGTCAAATGTCCTCACCGTTAGTGACCGCACGGTCTGTCCCCCCCCCCCCCCCAGAGGAGTACTCTGACTCTGCGGCTATGCTAGGGCGTAGGGATTCCCTCCGGCTCGGTGGCCTACGGCGGTCGCTGCTATCCGTACCCCTGTCCTGCCCCTGAGTCACTATGGGCATCCCTGTATCCGTAACGATGTCAGGGATGGGTGAAGTGCCCTATGGCCTACCTCTCTTGTCAGGGGATTTCTGTCTCTTGGCTGGTGTCAAGGTGAAAATCAAGGGACTGTACCTGTTCGTTGACTTCGAGACCCTGGTGGGGGGCGTCTGCCGTGCCTCCATGGCCGTCACTGGAACCTCGTCAATGACCACCAGACTGTCATCTGCGGCCATCTCGCCGATCACCTGATCTCTTCTTCCTCTGGTGGTCACTTTTTTCTTCTCGGCCTCTCCGTCAGCATTGCGTCGTCCCTGCAAAACACCTGCAGCGCTGGCAGTGGGTGCGGCAGTGGGGACCGCAGGGGCCGAGTGGTGAAAACCTGTAGGAGCATTTTTAGAGCTCCTTGTGCTTTTGCTGTTACCCCTGAAGCCTTGAGGTATATTCAGGGTGTTGCCAGAACCTGGGTTCTGCTGTGGGCCATGGGACAAGTCGCTGGGTGGTGGCCGGATGGCTAGGCCCTCGCCCGCGCTTCCCGTTGGCACCACGCTCTCTGTGGTGGGGGGATAAGCTCCTGGCTCTCAAGAACCCTATCCGTGCCCTCCACGCTGCTCCTACCCCTATTGCTGCAATCAAAGCTAGCACGCTGCTCCGCCAGCCTATCTAGACTATGAGGCCTGTCCACCTGGCCTAGGCTACCGGTCACAGCAGGCCGGGCCTGTGCCTCAGTGGCATCAACCTCCCCCCTAATTGGGGGAGTCCATTCTGTCTTGGACCCATCTAACCCCATGGCATAATGCCCTAGTTCTGACCACGGCCAGTAAGGCCTCTAACTCCCCAGGGTCCATTATAGCTGTACACCCTTCAGGCACCCAAGACACACACGATTCCAACAGTAATGGAGGGATGGGAATGTGCTTATAATATAGGGCTTATGCTTAAATTGGGCACTTATGGTAACCTGCTTATGATGCAGAGGAGTGCAGCGTGCAGCTTCTGATCAGCTCAATGGCCGGCGCAGAGTGAGGAGGAAGCCTGTGAAACGGGTGGAAGTCCCTCCTCCTCCTCCAGCCAATCAGAAGCGCCCAGGCTGCACCGGGTCACACATTGCTGCGTCAGACCCGGCGTGCCTGGGGCTGCCTCTGCGCCGGCCATGCACCCTCTTATATCTCTGCTCTCATCTCAAAATACTCTCCCAACTGTCCTCTGCTCAAGGCCTTCTTCTATCCTCCTCCCTTATCACCTCCTCTCACTCACGCCTCCAGGACTTTTCTCGTGCTGCCCCTATTCTCTGGAACTTCTTGCCTCGCTTCACTCATCTGTTTAGTGGAGCCTATAACCTACAGCCTCTATATGCACAACACATCTATCACTCTCCTGTATCACACCCAAACCATTTAGATTGTAACTTATTGTAATAACAGGGCCCTCTATTCTTTTGCATTGAGTTCAAACTGTTTTTGCCTTGTACTTAACCCCTGTATAGCGCTACGGAATATGTTGGTGTGTCACAAAAAAATAATAATAATAATAACTATTTTTATTATTAAAAAATATAATATATTTAATATTACTCATTATTATTACTAATATTATTAATATTACTGGAAAGCACAAAAAGTACAGGCCAGGTAATTTCCCACAAGCCTTTGTGATAGCAATATAAATTCTGTCAGTTCCTGGTATACTATATTTAATTAGTCATTTCTGCCCCTGTGGAATTCCCTTTTTATTGTGATTGATTCTACAAACACTACAGAAGGAAATGTAGATTTAAGTGTCTATAATCCATCTCCGGGTCATGTTACTAATGCACATATGGTGTCCGGATCTATGTGCACCTTATCAATATTAAAGATGTCGTTTGTATTCCAGGAAAAGGGAACCTAATTGAAGGTAATATTGAAGCTATGATTAGGGGTCTCACCCCTCCCCAGAGCCAAAAATAATTTAATAAATTTACTGGCTCATTATATTGAACCTCAACTACTAACCCTCTTTTATCTTATCCTATCTACATATATGGAAAAGACATACTGCTCACAGTGGCCAAATCTGGTATTGCATAATTAAGTTTAATTTTACTATTTGTTATGTCCCCTATTCATATAGTCTGGGAAGGATTTATCCCGCCCATCCCCCCAGTTCCTAAACCCCTGGTTGTCACCATAGATTGTAAGCTCTTAGGAACGGGGACCTCTATTCCTTTTATATCTCTGTATTAAAAGTGACAGAGAACAGATATGATTTATTAAATCAATGGAAAGTACACATACAAATAAACATAAATGCACTTGGTTGTAATTAACAATTCTACATGAAAATGTCCCCCCACTGAAGTTAAACCTGTTTTTTAAATAAATTGATTGAAGGATCCATCAACAGCAACAAATTAAGAATATCAACATAGGTAATAAAGAAGTTAAGCATGCCAAATTCAAAAATGGGCATAGTCATTAAATAAAGTCTGTATCATTGTACATATTTATGGCAACAGGGCATGCTTATGTTCTTCGTCCCACCCACCTCCTCATTGCTACTCTTGCTTAAAGGGACTCCTCAAATTCAAGTTGTTTTGTTACATTATTCTTAAAGAGTGTCAAAAAGTAACTATACATGGTGCTAGCCATTTAATTCTAAAGTGAGTCATTCCTGAGTTAACCAGTCATGTTTCTGTTGTATTCTTATGCAAATGTGTGGCTCACATATGTTAATGAATGGCTTCCATTTGCTAATTAAGGGTTTGGTATTTTCTGTGGTATGCAAGCTATGCCCCCCTAAGGTTATCATGCTGTTAGATAACCTCCCCCACCTTTTGCAAGCACTCTGAAATTATTCACAAATTATCATACTATGATACGTCTTAGAATACAGGAGCCACATCTTTCAATGCTGAATATCATTGTGGATTCATTAATAGACTAAATTAATAAAGAATAATAAAACAGATGTGTTGTATAAACGTATTGTACAAACATGACACAGTCTAATAAATTATGTTTTAGGCTAAAAAAATAAATGTAAAGGGTCACTTAAATGGCCACTGTGGTCAGTTTTCTCTATGGTGTTTAATTAATTAATGATGTTGTTAATTAGAATTTAAAGGCGTATATATATATATATACTAGCGAATTGCCCGTCAAAAAATGACGGCAATGAAATTGTAAGGTAGCTAATGCTGTTTAGTGTGTAATAATGAAATATATAATACATTAATAAATGAATATACTTTACCTATTTTAAAGCATTGTGTGGAAGAGCTGTGAATGTGTTTTGATGTTGCTGCAGCATTAGTGGTGTGGAGCTGCTGTGTAAGCGTGCTGAATGTGTGCAGTGTAACACTGTGCGTGCGCGAGCCCAAACCGTTGTCGTGTACTTCCGCATTGGCGTCAAATGGCGAGTAATGTGTGGTATACGTTTGTATCGGAATATCCGTAGGTGTTTTGTGGTGTTTTGCGAGTTTCTTGTGGTGTTTTGCGAGTTTAGAGTGCTGTAGCCTCGTTTTCGTTTTGTTCGGCGGCCATTTTTTCTCTCGCTTCGTTTTTTTTTTAGTCTCTAAACTGTTTTATTTGAAGTAAAATCGAGGTGTAAGTTGTATTTTTGAGGTGCTGGGTGCTCCCTCTTGGTGTAGGTAAGTTTTTTATGTATGTGGTGTGTGTATGTATTGTGTTTTACATTTTGTAATGTTCGCGAGTTGCGTCCGAGTGTTGCGAGTCCGTAATGTGTGTGAACGTGTGTCGTATGTTGTTTGCGAGTGTCGTAATGTGTGTGTCGTACTGTTTGGGTTGCGACGTGAAGTTTGCGAGGGTCGCAGTTGCTGGCAAGGAGCGCCTTCGGCGCTCCATGTCAGCAACTGCGGCCCTCGCTTTGCGAGGTCCTCAGGTGCTGGCATGGAGCGCCTACGGCGCTCCATGCCAGCAACTGAGGCCCTCGCTTCGCGAGGGTCCTCAGTTGCTGGCATGGAGCGCCTTCGGCGCTCCATGCCAGCAACTGAGACCCTCGGGCAGTGCCCTCGCTTCGCGAGGGCCTCGGCTCGCTGCGCGAGCCCGCAGCGTTAGCAACAACTCGTACGCTCACAACTATATATGTGATATATATATATATATATATATATATACACATATATATATATATATATATATGTTTCCTGGGTTTCAAATGTTTGGTAAGAAACAGGCAGTGATTATCAGAAAAATATGTGTTATATAGAAAAGTTCAGTGTACTTACAGAGTTATGGGCAGGAAAGTAAAATCCGGCTTTGCACACCCACAGGAAGCTTACATAACCAAGTACACTGAGGAGAGCAGCTAGGTACAGAGTCTGAACTTTCACAGGAAGTACTTGCTGCAGGGTGGAATCACGTGGTTGGCTGGGGTCTGAGCTCACAGCTGAATCAGAACACAAGTATATATAGAGAGAGAGACTACATACCCCAGGCTGCTTTGCAACACAGGAACCCCAGAGTATGATACAAATGTATCAGCTAACCTCTGCTTTCTCCTGATTGGCCAAAACAAATTATGAATGTTATGCTAATCTCATCAGGGATTTTCAGGGGTGTCAACAAACTGAAAAGATTTAGCAAAAAAAAAAAAATCTTGTTGCAAACTCGTAAGTGTAGTTTTTTAAAAATAGGATTTTTTTTTAAATAAAACTACCGGGACTTCTTTATGTTGCACATTTTCAATCTGTTAAGGTTTTTTTTTTTTTTTTACATGAAACATGAGCCACAATGACAAATCTAGAAATGCAGCTTTGCAACAATGTCAGGACCACCTACTAACAGGGCACTGCACCAGCTGAGTTATGGAGCTCTATGGAAGCATTGGTGCCTTTCTATTGGCTGTAGGGGATAAGTCGTTATTTTTATCAGAATGAGCTCTTGAGATTGTTGCAGATGCAGTTTGGGCAGATTAACCCTTGCTGCACTTTGGTAGCATTAAACAAATTGAAATAAAAATAAGTTAGATATTAATAGTGCGGTGACACAAATTCTATTTATTGGATATTTTGTGCAAAAATATTTAACAAATGTAATAATTAAATCTAGGAGGAAGAAGCAATAAAACTTATATATATATATCATATAAATCTATATATAATCCCTGTATAATATAATGTGCACTTGTGTTATACAGGTATGTTGGGCGGGTTCCTCTCTCTCTCTCTCGTCTCTCGCTCTCTCTTCCTCCTCTAATATGTTGATTGTCTCTTTCCTTCAATACCATGGCTCTCTCTTTCTTGCATTGCCTCTGCTGTCTCTTTTCCTTTCCAGCCACTTCATTTGCCCTGGTTGTCTCTCTTTGTGTGCTCCGGCTGTCTATTTTTGAGCGCTCTGGCTGTCTCTCTTTGTGTGTTCTGGCTGTCCCTCTTTGTGTGTCCTGGCTGTCTCTTTTTGAGCGCTCTGGCTGTCTCTTTGTGTGTTCTGGCTGTCTCTCTTTGTGTGTTCTGGCTGTCTCTTTGTGTGTTCTGGCTGTCTCTCTTGTGTGCTCTGGCTGTCTCTCTTGTGTGCTCTGGCTGTCTCTCTTTGTGTGTTCTGGCTGTCCCTCTTTGTGTGTCCTGGCTGTCTCTCTTGTGCGCTCTGGCTGTCTCTTTTTGAGCGCTCTGGCTGTCTCTTTGTGTGTTCTGGCTGTCTCTCTGTGTGTTCTGGCTGTCTCTCTTTGTGTGTTCTGTCTGTCTCTCTTGTGTGCCCTGGCTGTCTCTTTATGCGACCCTGGCGGTCTCTCTTTATGCGCCCGACTGTCTCTCTTTGTGTGCTCTGGTTGTCTCTTTGTGTGTTCTGTCTGTCTCTCTTATGTGTACTGTCTGTCTGTCTCCTCCAGTACCTCACATGTTCCCCACCCCATATTGTGCTGTCTCTCTCCTTTGCTCTGTGCTATAGCTGTCTATTTCCCTATTTGCTTTGATGTCTCTCTACACTCATTCCCTGACTGTCTATTTCCTTATTTGCTCTGCTGTCTCTCTCCTACCTTGCTCTGTTACCTCTTCACCCTTGCTATATCTACACTATTTCCCTGACTGTCTCTTTCTTCATTTTCTTTGATGTCAGAAGACAACCTGGCAAGTTGTTGGTTTCAAGCTCCGACAGCTTGGCTTGAAGCCAGCAGCCTGCCAGTCTGTCAGCAGTCGTTAAGAATATGTAACAAATATTATCCTTAGGCAGATACATGATAAATAATTAAGATAAATAATTAATTTAAGGCATAAGAAAATACTTTATCTAGAAATAATCTTATATTAGCCAGCGAATACTGAAAGAGGTGGTGCGCTAATTTACGGATGGGCAGTTTATTGTGGTGTTTTCCCAGGATTCACCTGCCAAGGAATGTAGGGAGTGTCTTTATTGTTTCGGGTTTGCCATCTCCTTGGTTGCCAGGAAATAACCCGGAGCTGTTATTGTCTGGTTGGGCTCAATCTACTAAAGATCATTGTTATCAGCGGAGCCCAAAACCTCTCGTAGGCCCTAGATCAGAGGTGTCCAAGTCCGGTCCTGCTGGGCCGCACACAGGCCTGGATTTGAGGATATCCCTGCTGCACACAGGTGAGACTATCGCTTCTTCAGTCATGCTGATTCACTCACCTGTGCGCATAAAGGAAATCCTCAAATCCAGGCCTGTGTGTGGCCCAGCAGGACCGGACTTGGACACCCCTGCCTTAGATAATTCCCTACACCGCAGAGATTTGCAACGGCAGGATCTTACCGAAGAACTAGACTTGATTTTCAGCAACAGTCTTTAATTTATTAATTGGTGTGCCCCCCTCTGCAGCTCATGAATACAGTGTTTGTCTAGGTGTGCAGTGTCTCATAACCACTCAGTAACCAATCAGTGGAAGCATTCTGCAACATGCTGCTTGAGAGAGGTCACTGATAGGCTAATTTGAAACACTGCACTTTCCAGTCTGTGTATTTATGAGCTGTAGAGGGCAGACCCATACTGGTACAAATTGCATGAGGCAGAAAAAACAGAGCTTCAATCACTTCTTAATAAAATAAAATACATACAATAAATATATACTCAGGGATATTATATATCTAGTGAAATGCAGAAACCGTCCATGTCCTTTTAAGAGGACCTTAGATGCAGATAAGGTATCATTTTAGTGCTATTGAATGTGCAATATGAGCAAAATTCCCAACGAGGTAAAAAAACATATTAACTAACAAAGCAGCGACTGTATTTATATTTTTAGCCATTATAAAGTCTAGTTCTTCACAAGAGATATAAAGATAAATATGGACTGCAGTGCTCTTTTAAGAAGGAAATGTTATTTTAATATCCGGCTAAATAATTACAAGGGACACTGGTTTCAATAGTGGAGCTTTTGCTGGTGCAGCAGGTGCAAAGCCCTGGGCCCACACCAAGGTAGGGCTCCTCTGCAACTCCATTACTTTATTAGAGAAAGGGGAGTTGATCATACTATTGGTGATCTGAACAACTTTTTTTTTATTTTTGACTTTTTTATTGACCCCTGTGAGAAATTATTTTGCACCGGGGCCCTCCTTTCACTAGCTTCATCAATTCCTGCTTTCATCTTAAAAACTATTGTACTGGCATTTTAAATATACTTAACATTGTTTCTGCAACTCCTTTATGCTAATGTGCGTCTCTCTGTGCTTATTTGCCGTTCAGAATACTTGATAAATGTGGGTTGCTCCTATCCTGTTATGCTGGCGCAGCACAAGGTAGCAGCAGTGGCGGTGAGCATCCGCTAGATGTAACTGCCGATATTCTGGTGCCATATCATAGAGTCCAGACTTAGGTAAACTGTTAGGGTGAGGGTTAGGGTTAAGGTTGGCATTAGGGTGAGGATTAGGGTGAGGTTTGGGGTTAGGGTTGGGGTGAGGGTCGGGGTGAGGATGAGGGTCAGGGTTGGGGTAGGGTAATGGTTAGGGTGAGGGTTAGGGTGAGGGTTGCGGTGAGGATGAGGGTTAGGGTTGAAGTTAGGGTGAGGGTTGGGGTTAGGGTAATGGTCAGGGTGAGGATTAGGGTTGAGGTTAGGGTTGGGGTTAGGGTAATGGTTAGGGTGAGGATTAGGGTTGGGGTTAGGGTGAGGATTAGGGTTGAGGTTAGGGTGAGGGTTGGGGTTAGGGTAATGGTTAGGGTGAGGATTAGGGTTGAAGTTAGGGTTGGGGTTATGGTTGGGGTTAGGGTAATGGTTAGGGTGAGGATTACGGGTGAGGTTAGGGTTGAGGTTAGGGTTGGGGTTAGGGTAATGGTTAGGGTGAGGGTTGGGGTGAGGATGAGGGTTAGGGTTGAGGTTAGGGTGAGGGTTGGGGTTAGGGTAATGGTCAGGGTGAGGATTAGGGTTGAGGTTAGGGTTGGGGTTAGGGTAATGGTTAGGGTGAGGATTAGGGTTGGGGTGAGGATTAGGGTTGAGGTTAGGGTGAGGGTTGAGGTTAGGGTAATGGTTAGGGTGAGGATTAGGGTTGAAGTTAGGGTTGGGGTTAGGGTGAGGTTAGGGTAATGGTTAGGGTGAGGATTACGGGTGAGGTTAGGGTTGAGGTTAGGGTTGGGGTTAGGGTAATGGTTAGGGTGAGGGTTAGGGTGAGGATTAGGGTTGAGGTTAGGGTGAGGTTAGGGTTGTAGGTATGATGCTTAATAGGGATTAATTCCTATGTCGCTCATCTCCACCAGCGCAGTGAGCGCCTTTGGCGCTCTTTGCCTGGCTGCAGTTTTAATGTTGCGCTACCAACATTTTTTGGCAAGCCTGCGTTGCTGAGAACTATATATGTGCTACCTCTCTCACATATATCAGCAGCGCCATCTAGCGGTTGGAGGCCGCACTGCAGCGGCGGACCTGTCCCAACAACATAACAGGATAGATCCTGCAGGTCTAACTGCCTGATAACATTGAGGGACACTGTTTTGGCCACGACATTGACTGATATAATAATTAGCACATCAAAGCTGTATTCAAGAGCATGAACATGCAACCCAAACAATACTAAACATCTCAGAAGAACCGTCTAATATAACATAGTGCCAGTTTTTCACGCTGTGGCAGGTCTGCAGACCTCACGCGACTTTTTGTAGCAGAAATAAAAATGAACTGGTTTATAAAATGCTGATGTGGTATCGTGTCTGGGATGCAGCCAGTGCAATGTCTTTATGGTCATGTCAGCGCCTGGAGACTAGCCAGGCCACACAGCATAGGAGGATCCCATGGCGTAGTCACTAAAACACTTACATAGAACACAAGAATATTGATCAATTCCTTGGGAAATGGGGAATTGTCACTTTAATGGTGTGAACACTCTCACCTTAGTAGATCCAGCCCATGATCTCTGGACTATGCAGCCACTTGCATAATTACAGGTACAAAGTCCTAACAATTAAGTTTGCTGATAATTAAAAAAGAATTCACACACAGAGCAAATTCCAGACTGCTGCTGTCTGCGTCTTTTAATTAACTCTTTCCTGGTCAAGTTTAGGTTCAAGTCACTGGCGGATCTTAGCGATAAAATCATATACAGTGTCGTATTTAATATATGTATTTTAATAATAATAAGGGGGTCTTACCAAGTTGTCTTTGGGCTCCTGCTGCAGTTTATAGACCTGGGGAGATGCTCCATTGTCTTGTCTGAGCTGTTTCTGTCTGAGAGAAGCAGGCCAGAGAAGACAATGGGACACTGTAAAGGATAAAAGTCAAGGCGTAAAGGTTGTATTTATTTATCTGTTTCAAATTTTGTATTTTAAATTAACTTTGTCCATTTATCAAGTTTATTTATCCGAACGACCATAAAGAAACAAATCAATGCATGTGCAATGTAACCATTGATTCTATATAAACTGCTATTTGTCTCCACCCTCATATGTGCTGGTTGGTAATCACCTCTTCCTATCTGTTTATAGGGCTGCTGATGGACTCTGATCTCTGCAACATAATCACCCACAGAGGACTCCTACGCAAGGACTGGACTAAAGGAGGTGACATATTTATACTATGAAGAACTAGACTTGATAATGGGACATAGCTTAAAATAAATACATATAGGATTTAATTGTTAAATATTACATTCAGAACTATCTGTCTGTCTATCTGTCTGTCTGTCTATCTATATATCTATCCTATATCTAGCAGTCTAAAATCTACATTATTATGCAGACATGATATATATATATACTGTATATACACACACACATACATATATTATGTGAGGTGGGACATGTACAGGGCAGAAACACAGGGGGTTC
>CM050168.1:274032357-274114857 GCA_027410445.1 Discoglossus pictus | reverse complement strand
CTCTACCTCTCCAACCCTTAATTCTTCCATCCCTCTATACATCCATCCATCCATTCATCTTGCTACCCTGACATTCCTCTATCCCTTCATCACTGGTTCCTTCTTGAAATCCACCCCTCTCTCCATCAAGCCTTCCATACCTCTGCCTATCACTCAACCCCTCTATCTCTCCCCCTCTCCAACCCTTAATACTTCCATACTTCTATCCCTCCATAACACCCTACCTCTACCATCCAATCATTCATCCCTGTACCCTGCCATTTTCCATCTCTCTATCCATCTAACCCTCCTCTCCTCAATCTCTCCACCTTTCCATCCTTCAGTTCCTCTTTCCCTCCATTCATCTTTCTACCCTGCCATCTCTCCATCCCTGATCCATCTCCCCCCTATATACCTCTTTCCATCCTGTCATCGTTCTATCCCTCCCATACCTCTTTCATCCACCCATCCCACTTATCTTGCCACTTCTCCATGTTTCATCCCAATATTGACCCTCCACCCAACACCCATCTGCTAGAAACCACAGTTACACTTTCTAAGAGATTATTTGTCTCGTCTTGGAGGAATGTACAGATCCCACCTCGCACGTCTGTGCTATTTCCAGACTTTCCAGCCGCTGGTGTTTTTATATCTTTGTGTCGTTTCAACAAAAACAAAATTCTCTGGTTGGAGGTTTAAGTCCCTCAGGAATGAGAACAAAAAAACACTTTCATTTCCAAAGGTTTTAATGACTCATCAGCTTGTGAGCCCGGAAATATCTGGTACATAGAGTGCCGAGCGCAGGTACATGAGGGGCGAGCCCTCCTAAACTTCAAAGGAGTGACCCCGCCTCCCTGGATACAGGGCCGGAGAGGGCGGTGTAATGTGCTGTGGGTTATGAGACCCTACCCAGACTAGGAGAGATTTTGTGACAGGATTTCTGCTGTGAAATAAGATCTGACCCAGAGCAGGTTGTTTCCTTGTTGTTGGTGTCAGTGGAGGGGGCGTCCCCCCCCCCCCCCCCCCCCCCCCCAAATGTGGGGAAATGGATACTGTCATGGGTGGGGTGGGGATCAGTGTTACCAGCTCTCCTCTAATTTCCTTTATCTCTCTTCTCTCGCTGTTATATACATCTCTATCTTTCCCCCACTCTCTGCTTCATTCCTCTTCTCCCTCTCATTTCTCCTCCTTTTTTTCTCTCTCTCTCTTACTTTTTCCTCTCCCACTCTCGTATACCCATCCTCTATCCCTAACCTCTTCCACCTTTTCCTTCTCTTGTCTCAGTCTCCGCTCCTCCTGCTTCCTCCTATCTTCTTTCTCCTACAGCCCATCTTTTCTGTCCATCACTCGCCCTCTTTCTCAGCATCTTTTTTTTTCCTCCTCTCTTCCTTTTCCCTTTTCGCTCTTTCACCAATTCTCTTCTATCCTTTTCCATTTTTTTCATCGCCCTTTCTCTCCTCTCACCCTATCTTCTTCTCTCTTCACCACTCTTTTTTTCTTTCCTTTCTTCTTTCTGTTCTCTCTCTCTTTCTCTGTCCTCACTCTCTCTTTTTTTTTTTTCATTTTTCCTCTATCCATTTGTCCTCCATTTTTCTCTCGCTCACTTTCTTCTATCTTCTTCCGTTTCCATCACCCTTCCTGTCATCTCACCATGTCATTTATCTCTCCTTACCACTCTTTCCTTTCCTTTTTCTGCCCTCTCCCTCTCTCCTTATTCTCCCTTCTTTCTCTCTGCTCTTTTTTTTTTTTTTTTTACTTCCTCTTTTTTTCCCCCTCATTTTTATCTCTCTCCTACACTCTCTCTTTCTCTCCTCACCATATCTTCTCTCTCTTCTCATCTACTCTTTCCTAAGCTCTTTATCTCTCTCCTTATTTCTAGGTTACTTTTCTTCTTCTTTCCATCCTCTCTTCCATACCCTTTCTTGATATCTCCTTTATTCTCTCGTGCCCCATCCCACTCCCTTGTTCTCCCTCCTTCACCATTTAGGGTATTTATTTACTCCTCTTCCAAACGTATAACAATTGTATATAAGAAAAAAAGCAAATACTTTTAATATGTTGTATACTCATCCAACAAGTAATCCAGTTCAGTTGTTTGCAACACTGCCTTTATTCCAGCCCTGCCTTAACTCGCATGGGCATGGAGTTCACCAGAGCTTCACAGGTTGTCACTGGAGTCCTCTTCCTCTCTTCCATGATGACATCACAGAGCTGGTGGATGTTAGAGACCTTGTACTCCCCCACCTTCCGTTCGAGGATGCCCCACAGATGCTCAATAGGGTTTAGGTCTGGAGACATGCTTGGCCAGTCCATCACCTTTACCTTCAGCTGCTTTGGCAAAGCAGTGGTCGTCTTGGAGGTGTGTTTGGGGTCCTTATGTTGGAATACTGCCCAGTGTCTGAAGGGAGGGGATCATGTTCTGCTTCAGTATGTCACAGTACATGTTGGCATTCATGGTTTCTTTAATTGGCTGTAGCTCCCCAGTGCCGGCAGCACTCATGCAGGCCCAGACCATGACACTCCCACCGCCATGCTTGACTGTAGGCAAGACACACTTTTCTTTCTACTCCTCACCTGGTTGCCGCCACACACGCTTGACACCACCTGAACCAAATAAGGTTATCTTGGTCTCATCGGACCACAGGAAATGGTTCCAGTAATCCATGTCCTTAGTCTGCTTGTCTTCAGCAAACTGCTGGCTTTCTTGTCCATCATCCTTAGAAGAGGCTTCCTTCTGGGACGACAGCCATGCAGACCAATTTGATGCAGTGTGCGGCGTATGGTCTAACTCCCCACCCATTCAAACTCTGCAGCAATGCTGGCAGCACTCACACGTCTACTTCCCCGAAGACAACCTCTGGATATGATGCTGAGCATGTGCACTCAACTTCTTTGGTCGACCATAGCGAGGCCTGTACGGAGAGGAACCTGTCCTGTAAAACCGCTGTATGGTCCTGCCCACCGTGCTGCAGCTCAGTTTCAGAGTCTTGGCAATCGCCTTGTAGTCTATGCCATCTTTATGTAGAGCAACAATTGTTTTTTTGCCATGAGGTGCCATGTTGAACTTCCAGTGACCAGTATGAGAGAGTGAGAGCGATAACACCAAATTTAACACACCTGCTCCCCATTCACACCTGAGACCTTGTACCACTAACGAGTCATGTGACACCGGGGAGAGAAAATGGCTAATTGGGCCCAATTTGGACATTTCCACTTAGGGGTGTACTCACTTTTGTTGCCAGTGGTTTAGACATTAATGGCTGTTTGTTGAGTTATTTTGAGGGGACATTTACACTGTTATACAGGCCGTACACTCACTACTTTACATTGTAGCAGAGGGGCATTTCTTCAGTGTTGTCACATGAAAAGATATGAAATATGTACAAAAATGTGAGAGGTGTACTCACTTCTGTGAGATACTCTGTGTGTGTGTGTGTATATATATATATAAATGTGTGTTCTCTTTTACAGTATCTCATTTCCACTGTGTGATTAATAAGATTAATAATTAAACCAACTGGTTACACATATCAGCTGCACATGTCACATTCTTTCCTGTGAATTTTCTGAAACCACAGCAACTGAAGGGTGTGAGGAGGGAAGGAGTCGCAGTGGCACATATCTACTAAATAGTGCTGTGCCATCCCCAGCTTCACTAGAGGAGGTTAGAGATAAAATGTCTCTGTTCTCATGAGAATATCCCCCAATAATAATACGTGTAATAAAGCTAATATTCTGATTGGTTGGTGGATGTTTTATTGGTCACAACTTGAATGTTCTCCATAGACCGGTGGCTGGTTCTGTTACTTTATCTGGAAAAGCCTGGACAAAAATATATTACCCATAGGCTGTATTCATGGTATATCCAGAATTATCATTATATGAGATAAATAAAGCAAATGAAATATTCAGTGGAGTTTATATAACAGGAAGTCACACACGGCAGATCCTATCAAGAATTTGTTACTTATAATATCAAATTTATTCATAATCTGTAGTTTATATAATAACTAATGACTTGCCCGTCAAAAAATGACGGCAATAAGATTGTAAGGCAGGTGTTTGGTTGAGACATTCATTTTGTTGGTGTTCCGAGATCATTTGGCGCTCATTGCGAGCTGTTGGTTGTTTGTGTGCCATGACCAGCGTTGGCGGTCGTTTTTTGTATGCTAATTAAATAATTAATTAATAAATGAATATACTTTACCTATTTTGAAGTAATATATGCAGGAAGCCTTGTGTTGAAGAGCTGACAATCTGTTTTGATGTTGCTGTGGCATACAATGTGTGTTTTCACTGTTGTGGAGCTGATGTATAAGTGTCAGCATGTGTGCAGTGTAAATCCGTTAGGGTAGCTGTGTACTTCCGCATTGTGTAAGTTAGTGTTGTAAAATTGCGGTTAATGTGTATGTGGTACGCGGGTGTGGATTATTTAGCGTCCTTGTTAATGGAAAATCCGTATGTGCTTGGTGGTGTTTTGGTGGTGTTTTGTGTGCTTAGGGTCCTGTAGCCTCGTTTTTGTTTTCTTCGGCAGCCATTTTTTCTTCTAGCTTAGGGGATTTTCGTGTGTCTAAACTCTTCAATTTGGACTTAAATTAAGGTGTAACTTAAGTTGCAGAGGTCCAGGGTATAGCCGCCCCCCCCCCCCCCCCCCCCCCTGGTGTTGGTAAGGTTTTTATGTATTTGGTGTTTGTATTTATTGTTTTCATGTGTGCAGGGTTCGGGCGCTAAGGTCGTAAATTCCCGACGCTCGTATTTGTGGCTGCTAAGTCTGTAAATTTTGCAGTCTATGTGGGAGCCTCCACCTCCGCATTTGTGGCCCTAAAGTCCGCAGTTTGTGGCAAGGAGCGCCTTTGGCACTCCTTGCCAGCAACTGCGGCCCTCGCTTCGCGAGCCTGCTGCGTTAGCAACAACCCGCTTGCTCACAACTATATATGTGATTAAAGGTATATGAAAGTGATGTGGGTTATGAATGCACCCTGTAGAATGCATCATAACCCACCTAGCAAAAATGTTTGCATGAAAAAATGCTAAATATTTTTTGCAGAAAAGGAAAAAAATATGTTGGGGGTGATGTAAAGCATGCCTGCACAATCCCCAGGCAAAAAAGAAACATTGTATACATTATGCTAATTATCCCTGGGAATTTCAGGGGGTGTCAACATTGATAGAAAACGGTTAGCCTGAAGTTTGCTGAATTTCTTGCTTTTGCAAACGGTTTAACTGTTAACTGCATGAAAACATTTCAGACACTATAAAGTTTCCTCTATCGGATGCATTAATAACCCAGCTCACTTCCATATACCTTTAACTCCCTGGGGATTTCAGGTTGGTGAGATATTCAGCTGCATGTGACTAATTATCTGTGTTCTGTGTTCCCTACAGGTGAGGAAGGCAAGGTCCCCCAAAATAAGTAACCACCCGTCTAATAGCGCCAGCCTGAGGAGCCTGCCAGGTGGGTACTGAGGCAGCTGGGTATAACCGTGCAAGAGAATATGTAGTTATATTATCTATCTATCCTATCTATTGTGAATATCTGTCTAATAATCTCTAAGAGAACCTTGGTCTGGTTCTCTCTCGCTTCTCTATCCGCCTTCTCTTTTCCTCAAGTCTTCTTCTTCTTTTTTTTCTTCTCTCTCACCTATGTATCTTCCCCCTCTCTTTATCCAACCTCTTTCTCTCTTTGCTCTCTCTCTTTATCCCTTTCTTTTCTTCGTCTTCTTTCTCCCTCTTCTCCCTCTCTCTCCCCCTTCCCCATCCAATCTCTTTCCCTCTCTCTCTGTGTCCCACTCTCCCTCTATCTTTTCTTCTTTTTTTGTTGTTGTTTTTTTCCTCGCTCGCTTTATCTCGCCATATGGATCCTCCACCATGCGCTCTTCAGCAGATGTCGGATGCACTGCAGTCTGTATGGCTCCAGATACCCTTGCCCTGCACCTTTTAGATTACAAAGTCTCCTTCCAGCATCTTATTGACTCAGTACCGCGCTGTCTAGCTACTATCAGTGCTGCACATGGCGGTTATTCAGGATAATAGGTCATAATAATGTGAATAATGTGACTCAACCGTGTGCATGTGTATATCTATGTATGTGTGTGTGTGTGTATGTGTGTATGTGTATATATATATATATATATATATATATATATATATATATATACTCTCTCCTTCCCTTCTCTATCCTAACTTACCATATATCTCACTGCCCTCTCTTCTCCTTCTCATTGTTAGCCTTGAATTCAAATAAGTGTAATTTATTGATTAAGAAGACGTGTACATTGCTGACCATTTGTCAGCATGCTTGTTAATATGAGAGTGCAGATTGTCTTCGACATCAGCTATTCTTGATCCCTGGCTCTAAGATTTCCTCGTATTTTGGCTCTAAAAAGGCGCAGCCTAAATATGATATATATAAAAAAAAAAGAAGGTCTAATTCAAATACCAATTATTATAAAAGAGCAAAAAAAGTTACTTTGGGGATTTGAACTCACTACTTTCCACATTAGACCATAGCTTTAACCACTGAACCGTGTCTCTATATATCAGTGAGTGAGAACGGACAGTATAACTAACCTACACAATGTACCACTTCCTCACTAGTGCAGATCATTCTATACACAGCCGGCTAAGGAGAGTATATATACAGACAAAAATACTGCAAATGCTCATTGATCAATCAATTTAACAGAAATTTTAAAAAGGAAAACACTTTTTCTATATACTATTTAAATCGCTGTACTTGTATTTTTTTTGTGTGAAATTCTAGGTATTTTTGTAGCTCAGTAAATTACATCCTTAACTTTCTCTCTAATGAAATTCTGTCTTCTCTTTCCTCCTTGGCTTTCATACTTTCTTTATTACTCATTGTTACTAATTTTGAGTTGCGGTTATAGTTTCATTTCTCAGTCTTGCTTAGTCTGTATGCAATCTTCTTCTGCTTGTGTTTGTCTTAAAGCAAACTTGACCTACAGCTCTTCCGCTCTAGCAGCTTCTTCTATCTTCTTATTTATTATATAAAACTAGCGACTTGCCTGTCAAAAAATGACGGGCAAAAAATTGTAAGCCAGTCAATGCGGTTTGCCACACAATGTGAGGCTTTTGCTTCTCTGAGCACCTTCAGCGCTTATCGCTAGCCTTCGGTGCTCATTGCAAACCTTTCCTCCTGTCTACTGTACGGGCCACTCATTGCAGGGTTCATTAACCTGCAAGTTTTGTGCTTGGGAATGTGTCTCGTTCCACCATCTCCCCCCTGTCCCTTCCCTGTGTGTTTCCCCTCTGTGTTTGTGTGGCGCGCTTACTGCCCTTTGTTTTATTTTCAAAGTCCCGCGTGCCTGGCGTTGTTGGTGTAAGTGTTAGTGTCTTTGGAGTTGTGTAGTTTCTAAGTCCCACGTGCCTGGCTTTGCTCAGCCTCGTTTTCATCCAGTTTTTGAATTTCTTACATTTTTCGTACGTCATTTTTTTTTCTTGCTTAGCCGATTTTGGAGTGACGAAACACATCAAATATGGCTCAAAATCACTTGCAACCTCACTCCCAGGCTTCCTGGCTCTCCCCCCTGTGCTGTGTGCCAGTGTGTTTTTTATTTATTTTTTTATTATTTTTCTAGTTTTTTGTATATATTTTGATTTCCGCGGTTCGGCCGTTACATTTTGTATTTTACCTTGCTGTGGGTAAGCTTTTTATGTGTTTGTTGTGTGTATTTATTGTGTTTCTAATGTTTTTCGGAAAATCCGTAGGTGTTTGGTATTTTGCGTCTTTAGACTGCTGTAGCCTCGTTTTCATTTTTTTGCGGCGGACATTTTTTTCTCTCGCTTAGGGGATTTTCGGGTGTCTAAACTCCTTTTTTTATTTTGGAGTGAAATTGAGGTGTAACTTCAGTTTTCGAAGGTCCTGGGTGCATCACCTTGCTGTAGGTACGCTTTTTATGTATTTGTTGTGTGTATTTATTGTGTTTTTCATGTGCGCAGATTTTGGGCGTTTTTTGCGAGGTCGTAATGGGTCGTAGTGCGTCTCGTATTTTTGTTTCGTAACTCCGTAAATTTTGCAAGGTCCGCAGTTGCTGGCAAGGAGCGCCTTTGGCGAGCCCGCAGCGTTGGCAACAGCCCGCATGCTCACAACTATATATATGTGTGTGTGTGTATGTTTATATGTATGTATATATATATATGTGTTTATATGTATGTATATATATATATGTGTTTATATGTATGTATATATATATATGTATGTATATATATATATATATATGTATGTATATATATATATATATATATATATGTATGTATGTATATATATATATATATATATATGTATGTATATATATATATATATATATATATATATATATGTATGTATATATATATATATATATATGTATGTGTATATATATATATATATATATATATGTATGTGTATATATATATATATATATATGTATGTGTATATATATATATATATATATGTATGTGTATATATATATATATATATGTATGTATATATATATATATATATATATATATATGTATGTATATATATATATATATGTATGTATGTATATATATATATATATATATATATGTATGTATGTGTATATATATATATATATATATATATAATCTCAGCTCTGGCTGGGAGGTAGACCACGAACAACTGTATCCAGACACAAGCTAGCCAAAATACACCATTCTGAAGACCTGCATACCAGTCAGAGCTGCTGCTACCATCTTTTAAGGGGTGGAGTAAAGCAGCTTTGCTGGAGTCTGCACATGTCATGTTTGAAATTAAGTTTAATATTGAAGGGATTGAATAGGAATTACTTTTCACCAGTATCCAATATTAACCACCATCTTTTATGCTTATTTTTCTTTTCTCCAGGCGAGTGCGTCCTTGAGGAAGTGCGAGTGAAGAGACGGGGGCACATTAGAGGGGGCCATCAATATATATTGGGTACCCTGTATTGTACAAGTCATAGAATTGCATTCAGACCTGAGCAGCACCATTCATCCCAAGTGAGTATCCATTAAAGGGGCACCACAGTCACCAGATTTTCTCTGCTCCATTAGATAGAGGGCAGAAAAGCATGCAGAAACTGCTTTAAATCCTTCTGAATAGAATGTTGTGAGTTCCAATCCCTCTAGTTCATATTTTTTTATTAATATAATACTCTATGCTTAGATTGGCTTCCCTTATGGTCCAGTGGTTAGGTGCTTCCACTGCTGTCGACCAGGGTTTGATTCAAAGTCAGGGAACCAAGAGGTCACACCACCCTGAAGCCTAGCAGGGTTGCGCCTGGTCAGTACTGGAATGGGAGACCACCTAGGAATACCAAGGGCTGTATGTTGTGGCCCACTGGAAAAGGAACTGGCAGCCCACTCCAGTATCTCTGCCATGAATACCAAGTGGATGAGCATGGCCATGGATATAAAGATGTACTGGTGTGTTATGGTACATGAGGTCACAGCGAGTCGGAAACAACTGAACGACGCAACTAAAAAAATACTTGGATTAAAGCATTACACGAAAAAACGATATATAAAGTGTAAAGTGATTTATATGAGACTGTTAATGCTTTTCTGAAATAAATATATTATATTTATAAAGGGAAGAACTGGTATTTGAACTCGCAACCATTTATATCTTCTCACTAATTCATCTCTATATAATCACTCTTTATAATGGCTTAAACTAAAATATAATTAGTGTGACAGTGTCCATCCTTATTATTATTATTGCAGATTTTTGTAGGATCTCATGTCTTTCCTGTTGCACTTAAAGGGCCACTGCAGCCCAAAACTTTTCTATGATGTATTTATAAATTACAAAAATTATTATTTTGCATGTAAAACAAATTGAATTAATTAAAGAAAATGACCAATAAAACATTGCATAAATAGATAAAATCAATGTGCTTGACCCATCCGGTATCTTACAAGCAAATTCAGAGGAAGAGTAAACCGAGAGAACCTGTTAATTGTGTTTTCTTATCTGATCACATTCAATTAAATGGGGATACAGGCTCAATGACAGTTCAGACATCCATAAGATTCACTGCTGTTTTTTTGGTTTCCTGTCAGGACAGAGGAGGAGAAAACAATCCCTTTGTTTCTCAATTTTATGTCATTTATCTGCACTATTATTTAATTTAAAAAATATATATGTTTTTGAGTGTTTTAACACAGTCCCTTGTAATTTGCTTATTGGTAACTAATTAGCAATAAAATCAGTATTTGAAGGACATTCGTTCAGTGAAACTTACATTTAAAACGAGCATAATGGCTTCCAGCAGATGCACCTCTCTACACCCGTTAGGTTATCAGAGGATCTGCCCAGGAGGCTGTCTTAATTGTTTTGACAAGTTTAAGTTTAACTGATTTCACAACTGCAGGGAATGAGGCAAATGCAAAATCAGGGCAACAGTTATAACTGCTGTCAGGACAGCCCCCCTGGGCAGATCCTCCTCCTGGACACCTGAGAGGTGCGAGGAGCAGAGTATCTTGAGGAAGTCTAAAATACCTTACTTCCCATACTGTATGTATTACTTTACTAATCAGTAACAAATTATCACTGCACTGGCCCTTTAAGATGCTGAACGGCCTGTGCATGGAGCTTAAAGGACCACTGTAATTTGGGAAAAACACTACATATTTGGGAATTATGTGACACAATAACCACATTGGCAAAAAAACATTTTAGAGAAAATCTCAAATTTAGCTGATTTTACTTATGTCTTATGACACTGCCATCTTGGGCTGAGAGTCTACCTGTAGCCTGAGGTGGAGGGCTCTTCTACTAGGCCTGGCTCTTCCATTTGATCCAATCATTCATATACTATAAATCTCACCATATAAAACCTCCATGATCCTTTTTAAAAGCTGGTGATCTTCTCTTTGGACTAGCCATTTTCCTCTTCAACAAGTAATTTTTTGTGCATTCCTTTATGTTGCTGTGCTTGCAGGGAATCTAACAGCATGATAAGATTAGGGGCCATTGTTTTTGCCATCACAGTGACAGACAAGCAGACTATAATCCTAATTGGCACATCAAAGGAGCTAATTGGCATTCAAGAGCTGCTCTGAATACAGAAGAAACAGGGCAGGTTATCTCAGCAATAATTAACTTCCTCAACAAATAGCTAGTACATTGTATATCTAAGTTTTCACGCTCTAAGAATAACTTAATTCTGGGGCGAATCCCTTTTTAAAAGCAATTCTAATAGTAAAAATTGTACAGTATTTCCACTTGATTTAGACTGCTCTACATGATGGTACATGAAAAATGATAAAATTGTAAAAATCGCATGACTCCAGATATTACTGGTTGCGTAAGACAATATTTAATACTATAGTGATTCCTGTAGGCCTGAGACCCCTGTGTGTGTGTGTGTATGTATGTATGTATGTATGTATGTATATATATATATATATATATATATATATATATATATATAATGTGTGTATATGTGTGTGTGTGTGTATATGTATATATATATATATATATATATATATATATATAAAAATTATAGTATAAATTAAATGTATTTTAGACTAGTCTATAAAATGCTTCATGATGATTCTCTTTCCCAAACATCTATTCTATGGCAGGATCCGTCTAACCAGCTGCCGTTTGACAGTGAAAATGACATTGCGCTCCCTTGCATCGACAAGATTTTGGGTGAGTACATCCTCATTTTATTTTATTTTTTTATATATCCTAAAAAATGCCCATTATATGATGTGTACTGTCACTTTAAGAGGAAAGAGCACGCTTAGATATGTTTAAATATGTGTAGAACATATGGAACTTGTCGAAAGACAATTGAGGTTTTTGGGCCTCATTCAATTGAGGATTCGGGAGATCCGGAAACCCGTAAATGAGGTCGCAAGCAATTTGCTATTCATTTGGCGTCTTTTTGTGGGACCAGATCAGCTTCCGAGTTACAGCCTTGAGAAAATGGCGATTGTTAAACCCGTAACTTGCAGCCTTTGATCTTTCACTTTTGCAAGGCTAAAATCTCAAATCGCTATTCAATTGCTCCAATTCCCTAAGCCCACAAATGTTTTCACACCCTTAAATGGCAAATGAAGGAGAAAATCCTATGAGTGCTAGAGAGGACCCGCAAGGGGGTTAAACACCTGATCGTAGCACTGTAAATGCAAAAAACAAATCCCTACCTCACTGTAAGGGGGAAACCGATGATTAGAATTCATTGCTCAACAGTCTCAAGCCCGCAAATCGGAAAATAAATTTCAGGGTTAAATTGATCTCGGGTATCAATGAGTTAATACATATCAGGCCACCCACATGGACTAGAACAGTATTGGCATTCATTTTCATAATCTTTATTTTGCAAGACTGATTGCATATCGGATCCCCAACCCTAATTGATCGACATGTAACCTCCATGTTTTACTGCCATAATAATGACAGTCTCATTTTCTATTGGCTGATTCGAAATGGGAGGTTATGGGCTTGCTGAATTGATCAGGTTCCCGCCATGAACTGTTACGAACCAGTGCATATTTTATGGAGTCCACTTTGAGCCAGTAACTTGCGGACTTGAGCAGAGATGAACGGGAGCTCGCAGCACGCCCGCAGACATACAGCCTACAACAATCGAGTTGCGGACTTGCAATTGAATATGGCCCAATGACCAGATGTTACACCGCCCCTTTAAATGGCAAAGCATGAGCTAGTTGTTTTAATTAAACATTAATGATTAATAAAATGAATATTTAATTTATTTTAAAAGCTACATTAAATGTACTTTCAAAGTTCAGACTCTTCTGCTCGTCTCCACCCACTATAAGGTCAATGGGGGGGGGGGGGGGGCGGGTTGCTAAATTTTCAGACACTACACAGTGATCTCCATTGACTGGTGACTTGTGTTAAATAGGTTTCCATTCGCTTATGCTATGGGGGCAGCATGTCAATGATTGTTTATTGTCTTATCAAATGTCCTAGATCTTAAAACTTTTTAGCGCTATCTCCCAACCAAAGCCCCCTACCATTAACAACCTTATCAGGGTGGAGACAAACACTCAGCTAGAGGCAGATGCTGTTATTTTTATATGTATATATGTGTTGTGTATGTGAAAATATATATACTGCGTGACCCTTGTGGTAGTGCAGTAGAGCAGTTCAGTTCAAATCAAGTGGGAGGGGAAAAAAACATGGGACCTTTCCTGTTGGGTGGTGGCGGGGGGCGGCTAGATGGCACTGCTGGGATTTTACTTCGGATTTTATAGGATTTCATCTGAAATTTAACTCTATTTCATAGCGTTGGGGTTAAGGTAACGGTTTAAGGTTAGAAATTGTTCAAAATGTCGACAGCGCCATCTAGCAACCCCTCACCGCGCTGCTACCGACACTTTCCAACAGGAAAGATCCAAAACACCCATTTCTTCAGGAATTAAACTTACACAAGAAGGTTGGTTCTTTATGTTGCGATACTGGAATAATTAATTGTTTGCTGTTTGTCTAAAGACGGCTACTATCATCTTGAGACCGTACTGAGTGCCTCCTTATACGTGTGATATACTGCGGGTTTTACCAGACGTCTGTGATTATTTTAATTGTTACTTTTCATCAAATGAACACTTGAGCGTCGCTGCGTCTAGAAATAGATATATTAGGAGCAATTAAGCGTAAAAAGTGATAAACCCCCAGGAAATGTCACATTGCGTTCTCCTGTATCTCATCGTTATGTGTCACTTCCTAAGTGCGAGCTCTGATAAGAAGCAACTATGTTGTCTATATGGCGCCGCTGTCTATTTTTGGATACAAAGTGACAGCTTGTTAATTGCTAGTACTATTTTTGGGCACTTTTAGTGAGATTTTTGTATTGTGTTATATATCTAGACATCCTGTTTTAAAAAATAAAAATAAATAAACCATAACTCTATTTTCTAAGTGCGCTCTTGCCGCTGCTTCCATGTTTATTAGGGTTTCTCTCTCTTCTGTCTCCCTTGTTCCTATGGTTTCTTTTCTTATGACCCGGTCTCTTTTTTTTCTATGGCCCAGTTTGTCTCTTGTATCGGTGGCTCGGTCTGTCTATTTGCTCTATGGTCCCTCTGTTGCCTGGCAACATGTCTGCTCTGCAGCCTTACTGTCTCTGTCTGTCTCTTTGCTTTATGGCCTCCACAGCCTCTTTCTCTCTGTGGCCCTGTGTGTCTATTTGCTCTGTGGCCATCTTTTTGCTCTGTGGCCCTGTCCAATGGCGTGCTACTGGTGCAGCAGATGCAAAGAAACAGGTTGGGGGCCTCTGCTTTTGGCAGTAAATGAGGAATATTAATTTACTAGCAACTTGCCTGTCTCCCCATCTACTTTACTGGCCTCTTGCGCTCATCAGTGACCTCGCAATGTCTCTTCCCCACCTCTCCCTTAGCTGTGTCTCTTTCCCCACCTCTCCCTCGCCTGTGTCTCTTTCCCCACCTCTCCCTCGCCTGTGTCTCTTTCCCCACCTCTCCCTCGCCTGTGTCTCTTCCCCCACCTCTCCCTCGCCTGTGTCTCTTCCCCCACCTCTCCCTCGCCTGTGTCTCTTCCCCCACCTCTCCCTCGCCTGTGTCTCTTCCCCCACCTCTCCCTCGCCTGTGTCTCTTCCCCCACCTCTCCCTCGCCTGTGTCTCTTCCCCCACCTCTCCCTCGCCTGTGTCTCTTCCCCCACCTCTCCCTCGCCTGTGTCTCTTCCCCCACCTCTCCCTCGCCTGTGTCTCTTCCCCCACCTCTCCCTCGCCTGTGTCTCTTCCCCCACCTCTCCCTCCCCTGTGTCTCTTCCCCCACCTCTCCCTCCCCTGTGTCTCTTCCCCCACCTCTCCCTCCCCTGTGTCTCTTCCCCCTCCTGTCCCTCCGCTGTGTGTCCCCCCCCCCCCCCCTCCTGTCCATCCGGCTGTGTCTCTCCCCCCCTCCCTCCCCTGTGTGTCTTCCTCTCGTCTGTTTTCCTCTTCTGGGCGGCTGCTCGTATGTGCGCCAAACCGCAATGCTCATGCGCGACTTACGGCATGCAATGCGGATGTGCATACGACGCACGATGAGCATGCGCGGGAGTTGCGGCGCGGCAATTTGTAGTTGTCAAACTGCGAAAGGTGGTCACCATAAGCCTTATCCGATCATCTATATATATATTTTTGGCTTTTTTATTGACCCCAAGGTTTGGATAGAGAAATTGCAACGGGAGCCCCACATTATTTTGCACTGGGCCCTCAATCCACTAGTCCTGACCCTTTTTTCTCTATGTCCTCGACTGTCTCTTTCCTCTGTGGCCTTGTCTGTCTATCTCCTTCGTCCCCTTTCCATTCCATGGATGCCTCTCATTCCTTACATCTTCTTCTTTTCTCCTCCTATAACAATGTTTCTCTTCTGTATGTTGGTAGAGAGCCCAGCATTAGCTCTATAATGTAGCTCCATGACTGTTATGTGACGTCTCCCACCCACACAACTCTACAGAATGAGCTGTCACTTGGGGGCTGTGAAGGAGGGGGTTGAGAGACCGGTCTAAAATGTTAGGTGAACCTTCAGAAATGATAAGAGAATAAACAAAAACTGATGGAGCGTTTTTTCAAACGTATGCAGCTGGGCAGCCCAACTCAACAAGTCTCCACCCAACGGAGACCATTATGTTGGTATACTTTGTGTCAGAAAATTTACCAGCTACCTGTTAGATAAAGCCAGCATTGACCTTGTAGTAGGTGAATACCAGTAGTAGCTAAGTCTGAACTTCTTTGTTTAATATTAAATATATTTTTTGTAATCCGCAAATATTAATTTTATTAATGATCAGTGTCTAATTAAAACATCTATCTCATGTTGTTAATCTATTACAGTGGTCCTTTAAATATGTAGGTGCTGGAGTGTCTTCACCATTAACTATTTATCCATCGAAAACCATTTTTTTTTTTTTCTTCTGGTAGTGTCCCCCAATCTTGGCGCTTTACTAGTGACACTTTTTTTTTTTTTTTGTATAGACAGAAGATAAAGACATAGGGCCTCATTCTATTAGCGGCCGCAGCCGTTGCGGGGCCGCAAGGACCGGCCGCAAGCTATTCGGCTATTCTATTCCCTTACGGCCGGAGGCTCCGGCAGGCTTGCGGCCGGTGCCTTGCTATCTCTTGCGGCCGCTCGCGCCAGAGGAAATCCTTTGATCTAAAACGGCCGCAAGAGTTTCGGCCGTAAGAAATTCCTATTTGCAATTCAATTGCTCCGGGAAACCTCTCTGCAAGGCTAAAAGCGAGCCGCTGCTTACTTGCAGGAAAAAGGTCTCGCTAGCACCAATTAAGCACATAAAATAGCTCAAATAAAGCCATCCTGCACTTTGAGAAGAATATAAAGGGATTTTAGGTGTTAGAAAAAATAGCACATAATTATCCTATACTCAAATCCGTAAAATATTTTATTTTTAATATCCGTAAAATATACATGTAAAAAGTCCAGAGTGCTTGGAGCACCTCAGACCCGCCCACGCCGCAGCCGGAAAATAAACAGTTAATTTGAACTCGGGTTTGGGCTGATGTGCAAGCTTGAGAGTGGGTTCCTTTTAATCCTCATGTCCCCCAATATGATCCCTAGCATTTACAGAGCTGTACAGTGCAGGCTTGAATTTATTTTTGAGTTTTTATATTTCACAGCTTACGGCCGGTTCCAAGATATGCGGCCGGCCGTAAAAGGAGATCCTTGCGGGGCCGTATAATAGAATCGCGAGTTAACTGAACCCCCGCAAGGAATCGCAGCCTTACGGCCGATTTACTGCCGCTAATAGAATGAGGCCCATAGCATTTAGTAGTTTTATTTATGCATAACTTAGAGTCAAGCATTAAATAATATTGATTGAAGGAACCTCCATTGATAATCTATTGTCAGGACAGTGCAGATTTGTCTCACTCTCGGTCTTGTGTGTTTCAGTGGCCAGTCAGTCCAAGGTGAAGGTGGTAACTGCTCAGTCCAACCTGAAGTTCACCCCTGAGGAGCTTCTGATCTACTCTAAGGGCTTCCGCCTCATGCACTTTCATTTCCGTGACAATGGGCCACATGTTTACAGGGTAAGAATGGCAGAAACTTATATATACGATCCATAGTTATTAGGTGAATGGCCTAAGAAGCCTAGCCCCTGGGTCCGGCAAGGCCTATTCCTTGGGTCCGGCAAGGCCCTGGGTCCGGCGAGGCCTTGACTTGCGTCCATATAACACAGTCAAAAGCCTGTATCACTTGTGGAAGGGGAATCCATTTCTTGGTCCTCACAAACTGAAAGCCATATTTTTATTTTAGGTTACAAAAGCCATCATTCAGAGCCAGCAGAAGAGCAGGCCAGCGACTCGGCTGGGGGGCAACTTGCTACGGAGCCTGGGTAAGGTGGTGGGATAACCTTGAGAGTTTGACATGGGTTAGAGATGCTGGTTCTCATTCTGTATAACCACAAACAAAAATGGCTACATGTGAAATTGTACGTCCTGTGCTACTTGTTCAACACTGTGCTTGTTTTGGGCCCTGATGCGTTCCACTTCTTATGGCTCATTGCCAATGTTCAAATCTGTCTTTTTAGATAACCGGACAGGCGGGGGTGAGATGGAGTTCCCCTCTCTGCTGTTTGAGTCCTCTGGGGACTGGGAAAGTGAGATAGACAGACTGGGAGCCACCGCCTGGAGAGTGAGCCCAGTGAACGAGCGCTGTGATACCTGCACCAGGTGAGGCCGGACATGGGAAGCCAAATCACATTGGGTTTAGAAGTAAGATTGTATATTATCCTCCGTAATAACGAGCGTTTTCACATGCAAACAAAAGATGGTAAACCGCTTAATGGGTCACTGTAGAAAAATAAATCACCTGTTTGTGAAGTATGTAACAAAATTAGCAACTGTGTAAGTCATGGACTTAAATTTGGAAAAACATCAGATACACTTGTGTGTTTATTATATCACTTCCTGAGAACTGGATCATGGATGAGTGATTACTTATCTATCAGTGGAGAGCGGGATGAGAGAGGAGGCCAGAAAGTTGTGTCGGATAATAGGATCTGACTGACCATGACACCACACCCCTCCCCCCTCATTGTCCCAAAAGCATGCTTTTTGCAATTAACACTCTTTTGAACTCGCCCCTCTCTCATACATGCAGAGGCATGTTTTTTATTATTGAAAACAAAATTATTTTTGGGGTTAAATTTTACTGATATAAAACCATATTGACCCCAAGCAGCCCAGTCTCTTTGTTGTTGTTGTTGTTTAGTCGTTCAGTCGTGTCTGACTCTACATGACTCCATGGACCACAGCACGCCAGGTGCATCTCTCAGTCACTGCCCCTCTGAGCTCCATCAAATTAATTTAGTTGCTTCAGTGACCTCATCTATCCATCTCCACCTCTGTCGTCCCCTTCTTCTTTTGCCTTCAATCATTCCCAGCATCTGTCTTTTCTAGGGAATCCTGCCGGCTCATGATCTGGCCAAAATATTTGAGCTTCAGCCTCATGATCATACCTTCTAGTGAACAGTTTGTCTTGATTTTCTGAAGTATTGATTTATTGGATCTTCTTGCATTTCAAGGGACTCTAAGCTGTCTTCTCCAACACCACCATTCAATTCTATGGTGCTCAGACTTCTTTATGGTCCAGTTCTCACATCCGTATGTTACTACTGGGAATACCATAGTTCGGACTATGCGGACCTTTGTTGGTAGTGTAATCTCTTCACTTTTTACTAGCTTGTGCATAGCTTTCCTCCCCAGAAGCAAATATATTTTAATTTCATGACTACAGACACCATCTGCAGAGCTCTTGGATCCAAGGAAAATACAATCTGTCACTGCCTCCATTTCTTCCCCGTCTATTTCGTCTTTTTAACGTTGAGCAGCAGGGCAACTTTTGCAGTCTCTTCTTTTACTCTCAATCAGTACTTTAGTTTATCCTCAGTTTAAGCCACTAGAGTAGTATCATCGGCGTATCTGAGGTTGTTGATATCCCTTCCAGCAATATTGATTCCGGGTTCTGCATATAAGTTGAATAAATAAGGTGACAATATACAACCATGTAGCACTCCTTTTCCGACCTTGAACCATTCTGTTGTCCCATGTTCGGTTCTGACCATGGCTTCTTGGTCGACATACAGATTCTTTACGAGGAGGTCTCTTACAGGGAGTCCTAAAAACTTTGAAACCCAATATCAAAAAGGTCTATCCAGCTTGCCTATGTACCTGAAAGCTTGCCATTTATTAACCCTCTGGTTGGTCTTCTGCTTATCCCAAGCCTGTTTTTAAATTCCTTACCTGTGTTTCACCCTGACACCTCCACTGGAAGACTGTTCCACTTATCTGCTCTTATTTCTGTAAAGTGCTAGTTTTGAACATTACCCCTTAATCTCCCAACTTCCAATCATGTCCTTTTGTTCATCTCTTTCAGTTTGTCCAAGTACGTGGTGGTCCCCTGCAAACTCCTTGATAATGACCTTAAGAAGACTTTTGCCCACTTCAACCAAAGGCGCATTCCGGTGAGTACTGGTGAGGTCACATCTTGGGATGTAGGTAATCATTTCAATGTAGGGGAAGGTAGTGAGGGTAAGGGATGGTAGGAGAAGAGATTGGAAGAGGGAGGCTAGAGAGGGAGATCGAGAGGGGATAGTTGAGATATGGGGAGGGGGGGAGAGGGACTGGATGAATAAGAAATGGGGGAGAGAGGAGGAATGGAGGAAGAATAAGAAATGGGGGGGGATAGGAGGAATGGAGGAAGAATAAGAAATGGGAAGAGAGGAGGAATGGAGGAAGAATAAGAAATGGGAAGAGAGGAGGAATGGAGGAAGAATAAGAAATGGGAAGAGAGGAGGAATGGAGGAAGAATAAGAAATGGGAAGAGAGGAGGAATGGAGGAAGAATAAGAAATGGGAAGAGAGGAGGAATGGAGGAAGAATAAGAAATGGGGGGGAGAATGGAGGAAGAATAAGAAATGGGGGGGAGAGAATGGAGGAAGAATAAGAAATGGGGGGAGGGGAGAATGGAGGAAGAATAAGAAATGGGGGGGAGAATGGAGGAAGAATAAGAAATGGGGGGGAGAAGGGAGGAAGAATAAGAAATGGGGGGGGGGAGAAGGGAGGAAGAATAAGAAATGGGGGGGAGAAGGGAGGAAGAATAAGAAATGGGGGGGGAGAATGGAGGAAGAATAAGAAATGGGGGGGGAGAATGGAGGAAGAATAAGAAATGGGGGGGGAGAATGGAGGAAGAATAAGAAATGGGGGGGAGAATGGAGGAAGAATAAGAAATGGGGGGGGGAGAATGGAGGAAGAATAAGAAATGGGGGGGAGAATGGAGGAAGAATAAGAAATGGGGGGGAGAATGGAGGAAGAATAAGAAATGGGGGGGGAGAATGGAGGAAGAATAAGAAATGGGGGGGGGGTGGAGGAAGAATAAGAAATGGGGGGAGGAGAATGGAGGAAGAATAAGAAATGGGGGGGGGGGAGAATGGAGGAAGAATAAGAAATGGGGGGGAGGAGAATGGAGGAAGAATAAGAAATGGGGGGGGGGGGAGAATGGAGGAAGAATAAGAAATGGGGGAGGAATGGAGGAAGAATAAGAAATGGGGGAGAGAGGAGGAATGGGGTAAGAGAAAGGAAATTGGAGATGAATGAAAATAAAATAAATTGCTATTTAAGAAGACTAGTTGAGATATGGGGGGTATGTGAGTAGAATAATGACCACAAGCCTTGTTTGTGTTTTGGGCTCTGTCTGAGGATAATTCCTCTCTGTTTCAGAGGTTTTGCTGGCATCATCCTGCAGGCAGTGATCTACTCCGATCCGCTGGATTTCAGACCACCACAGACCCGGACAAAGATGATATGAGGTGATGAGACACTGCTAGCAGCACACAGTACATGTCTGGAACACGTGTGTATCTGATCCATGCAGCCTGTGCTGCTGAACATCAGTACTAACTGATCAAAAGCTCTGCTTTTATAGACTCATTCTATTTTAGTCATTAATTATAGGACACAGGAGTTTAGGAAAAATGAAATTAGTTTGTGGATTGAAAGCTCCCATCTCCATAATAGGGTGGTATTTAACACCTATCCCTTACCCAGCAAATGCTCTGAAGCGGGCAACTTGCATGTGTAACTGCAAGCCCTGCTCCTACAGAAATGGAAACCATCCCCTCATACATGCAACCCTCATCAATATATCACAAGCAGAGACTAAACTTTTTTTTTTTATCTATCTTCATTACATTTTTCCTGCCTACTTCTGCTTCTCAAATATACAAGGTCAGAGATAAAAGGAGAAACTGTTGTCTCTTATCTCTGACCTTGTGTAAAGATCCTCAACTCACACGCTTTACTAGCCATGTACTTATTTATGATGCCTGTGCCACATGATTTTCTTATTACTTAGAATCCCTGCTCTGTATATTCCAATGCTCATCTTAAACCTTATTCCGTATTGCTTCTGAAAGTGCGGTGCAACTCTCAAAAGTGTATCGCTCTAACTAAAATGTTTGTCTAATAAAAAGGTGTCACTACTTACTGCAAATCAATGCAATCATTTATCTAGACTATTGGACATTCAAGACTACCCCACTCATATATATACATATACACAAGCTGAGATCCCGCTCCATGCTGATGATAGCCAGTAAGCTTGAAACAGCTGTACATGGATAGGATACTCAGCCTGTGTTTAATCCAACTTTGGCTTTGCATTAAAGCTATGTAATACAGCATGCATAAGCTTAAAGGAATCCATGTTTGATAATGGCTATGGATTGAAGAGTGAGGCATTTGTGGACACATTTGCTTGTCCTGGCTCTGCTTCCCAGAATGCAGTGTAATAATTAATAATAATAGGTTTTTTAACTTGTTTTAGACATTCATATGTGAACACATATGTACTATTTATTTTATATATATATATATATATAATATATATATATATATATATATATATATATATATATATATATAAATTACACCCACACACAATGGTTCCTTCATTTGTTCTGACACTTGCTCCCATTATGCTTCCCTCTGCATGTCCTTGTGAATGGGGACTTTGTGTTATTTGCAATGTACAGTACAGCATACAGTGGATATAAAAAGTCTACACACCCCTGTTAAAATGTCAGGTTTCTGTGCTGTAGATTTTTTTTGACAAAGATAAATAATTTCAGAACTTTTTCCACCTTTAATGTGACCTATAAACTGTACAACTCAATTGAAAAACAAACTGAAATCTTTTAGGTGGAGGGAAGAAAAAATATAAAAATAATAATATGGTTGCATGAGTATGCACACCCTTAAACTAATACTTTGTTGAAGCACCTTTTGATTTTATTACAGCACTCAGTCTTTTTGGGTATGAGTCTATCAGCATGGCACATTTTGACTTGGCAAGATTTGCCCACTCTTCTTTGCAAAAACACTCCAAATCTGTCAGATTGCGAGGGCATCTCCTGTGCACAGCCCTCTTCAGATCACCCCACAGATTTTCAATCGGATTCAGGTCTGGCCTCTGGCTGGGCCATTCCAAAACTTTAATCTTCTTCTGGTGAAGCCATTCCTTTGTTGATTTGGATGTATGCTTTGGGTCGTTGTCATGCTGAAAGATGAAGTTCCTCTTCATGTTCAGCTTTCTAGCAGAAGCCTGAAGGTTTTGTGCCAATATTGACTGGTATTTGGAACTGTTCATAATTCCCTCTATCTTAACTAAGGCCCCAGTTCCAGCTGAAGAAAAACAGCCCCAAAGCATGATGCTGCCACCACCATGCTTCACTGTGGGTTTGGTGTTCTTTTGGTGATGTGCAGTGTTGTTTTTGCTCCAAACATATCTTTTGGAATTATGGCCAAAAAGTTCAACCTTGGTTTCATCAGACCATAACACCTTTTCCCACATGCTTTTGGGAGACTTCAGATGTGTTTTTGCAAAATGTAGCCTGGCTTGGATGTTTTTCTTCGTAAGAAAAGGCTTTAGTCTTGCCACTCTACCCCATAGCCCAGACATATGAAGAATACAGGAGATTGTTGTCACATGGACCACACAGCCAGTACTTGCCAGATATTCCTGCAGCTCCTTTAATGTTGCTGTAGGCCTCTTGGTAGCCTCCCAGACCAGTTTTCTTCTCGTCTTTTCATCAATTTTGGAGGGAGCTCCAGTTCTTGGTAATGTCACTGTTGTGCCATATTTTCTCCACTTGATGATGACTGTCTTCACTGTGTTCCATGGTATATCTAATGCCTTGGAAATTCTTTTGTACCCTTCTCCTGACTGATACCTTTTAACAATGAGATCTCTCTGTGGACCATGGCTTTTGCTGTGGCATGCAACTAAGAAAATTTCAGGAAATACCAACTAGAGCAGATTAACTTTATTTGGGGTTAATCAGAGGCACTTTAAATAATGGCAGGTGTATGCTGACTCCTATTTAACACAATTTGGAATGTGATTGCTTAATTCTGAACACAGCTACATCCCCAGTCATAAGAGGGTGTGCAGACTTATGCAACCACTTTATTGTTCTTTTTGATTTTTCTTCCCTCCACCTAAAATATTTCAGTTTGTTTTTCAATTGATTTGTACAGTTTATAGGTCACATTAAAGGTGGAAAAAGTTCTGAAATGATTTATCTTTGTCTCATTTTTTTACAGCAGAGAAACCTGACATTTTAACAGGGGTGTGTAGACTTTTTATATCCACTGTATATAAGGTATGAACCTCTGTATACATTTCTCTGTGGTTGCCAGACTGACTTAGAACATTAGGGACTTACACTATCGCCACAATTATGGAGTCTCTGACAAGGCAATGATACAGTGGAAACCGGACGGGAAACGGAGAGGGGGTGAGTCATGGGGGGCTAGCCATGGTAAGCGAAGACAGAGGGAAAGCTAGGGAGGAGAGAGAGTCAAGGAAAGAGAGGGGCAGAGCCCGGGCAAGGGAAAAGCATGAGGGAGCTAGGGTACAAAGACAATAGAGGAGGAAGAGGAGAGTTGGGCAGGGCCGAAAGGAGAACTATTCTTTCCAGAGCAATGGGTGGAAAGGAAAGTAAAGCCAAGAGAAGAAACAGAGACAGCTGGGGAAGGAATGCAAATCAAGACGAACCTGTGTTCTTGAGATTACAAACAGAATTATTATTTGGGGTGTGATGACATCTAGATAAGATATGCTTCATCTCGCCTGCTCTCCAGGTCTATCCGATCTCTGCTGTTTGCTAACCATTCCCAGTGTGTGATCCTGGACACCAGCGATGATCTTCCCTCTGTCTCCGACATCCAGCTGTCCTACTCCAGACTGCGCAGCCTCTGCATGAATGGTACCAAACTCTGTGTGAGCTTGTCTGTAATGATATATAGGCGAATAAGTGGTGAATCACAGAAAAACTGTTTATTTTGCATGAAAATGGAGTGATGGGAAGTCTAGAAAACTTACATGAAAGTCCTATCCCTAGCCTACAATGTTGATAATACAAAGCAGGAGACATCCTGGGAAGTGGTAATAAAATAACTGGCTTCAAAGTCATAAGAAGATTGTAATAAAACACATTTTTGTGATCCATTCCAATGGGTTCCACCCACTTTGTATAATGTGGCAGTGGGAGGAGCAGTCCGTTTCCCCTGCAGTTTTTCTTACATTTCTAAACCTCAGATCCTCAATCCGTCATGCAAAAGAAAAACTTGTAAAATGTATAAAATCATTTTATTTTAAACCTAATATAGTACTGGGGTAACGAAGCATAACTGCAAAGTACACTTAAAATTAAATATTATAACAACCAAATACAATTATTGGTAGAAGTATTAGATAACTGACCATGAAAGGTAAGAATAATAAGGTTACATTATCTGTAACCTCTCTATATCTGGGGCTGTTAATTAAAGCGACTTTCCCCCCAACATGAACTTGATTTCATTTTAAACAGCATTAAAAAACAATTATACATTGTACTAGCAGTTTTTCTCTATAGTAAATAATTTCTGAATGTATACTAATGTGCAGCTCAGACCTTGATACGGATGAGAGAGAGGCCTAACTGCCCAATAACACTGTAGGTATTTATTGTGGCCACTACAGAGACCGGATTAGTCTGCTTGTCTATTTAGCACATCAAAGCAACAAATTAATATGGTTGAGCTACTCCTTTCATATAAATACAGCAACAACCAAAATGGATAACATACTTTTTAAGAATAACTTGATTTTGTGGCGACAGTGTCCCTTTAACTTAAAAGTTTTTTGCTGGAGCTTTAAATGAAAACGGATATCATATGCAGGTAAATAAATATCCGAGTGTCTATCGGGCTGAATCTTTGTCTGTGGATAAAGAGGTTGATTATCTAATTTATATTGATCTACAGGAAGACCAGGAGTAACATCTAGATAAATCTATTTCATTACAGGAGGCCAGTACTTCCTGAGTATAATGTCTAGTCTCCAAGGGAATCATTTCTATATTTAAAAAAAAAAAAGGTTTATTTGAAAAGACTTGCATTGCAATTGATTTTCTTAAATAATATGGACAAAAGCACAACCCCAGTGCATGACCAAGGTCATGATGGATAGAACGGCAAAACAGCCTGTACTTTCTGTTCATTACGGTTATATATTTTTATAGAATTACATCTTACCTCTCTAGTCTCTACACCTCCTTCTTTGTGGCATATTTAAACTGTTAACTTTGTTACTATTTGCCCACTCTTTCTTCTCTCTTTTTCTCCCTCCATCCTTTACTCTATTTCCCTTGGTCTCTATCTTTCTCTATTTCCTTCTCTCTGTCTTATTTTTCTTTTTATCTCTCTCCCCACTCTGCCACTTTCTCTGTCTCTCTCGTCTCTTTATTTCTCTCTTGCTCTCCATCTCTCTGTCCATAGTTTTATCTATTCGCCTTTGTCTCTCACAGTCTTTGTATTTTCCACGTACTTATTTTTTTATTTATTTTCTTTTGCTATTTGCCCTTGTTTCTCTCCTTATGTCTTTCTGTCGGTCTTTCCCTATCTCTCCCTTTCTTTGGCTTTCCCTTGCTTTCTCCATGTGTCTTTCTTTCTTTCTTTCTTTCTCTCTTTTTCTCGTTCTTTCTCTTTTTCTCGTTCTTTCTCTTTTTCTCGTTCTTTCTCTTTTTCTCGTTCTTTCTCTTTTTCTCGTTCTCGTTCTTTTTCTCGTTCTCGTTCTTTTTCTCGTTCTTTCTCTCGTTCTTTTTTTCGCTCGTTATTTCTTTCGCTCGTTCTTTCTTTCGCTCTTTTCTTTCTTTCGCTCTTTTCTTTCTTTCTCTCTTTTCTTTCTTTCTCTCTTTTCTTTCTTTCTCTCTTTTCTTTCTTTCTCTCTTTTCTTTCTTTCTCTCTTTTCTTTCTTTCTCTCTTTTCTTTCTTTCTCTCTTTTCTTTCTTTCTCTCTTTTCTTTCTTTCTCTCTCTTTTCTTTCTTTTTCTCTTCTCTTTCTCTCTCTTGTCTTTCTTTCTCTCTTCTCTTTCTTTCTCTTCTCTTTTCGTCTTCTCTTTCTTTCTCTCTTCTCTTTCTTTCTCTCTTCTCTTTCTTTCTCTCTTTTCTTTCTTTCTCTCTTCTCTTTCTTTCTCTCTTTTCTTTCTTTCTCTCTTCTCTTTCTCTCTCTTTTCTTTATTTCTCTCTTTTCTTTCTTTCTCTCTTTTCTTTCTTTCTCTCTTTTCTTTCTTTCTCTCTTTTCTTTCTTTCTCTCTTTTCTTTCTTTCTCTCTTTTCTTTCTTTCTCTCTTTTCTTTCTTTCTCTCTATCTCTATCTTTTGTGTGTAAAAAAAAAAAAAAAAAAAAAAAAAAAAGCATTAGGAACACTTATATGATTACACTCCATCCTGTTGGATGCCCATGAGGAGGTGGGTCAGGTATATCTCTATAAATGTCTTTCTTCCAGACCCCTCGGTGGCAGTGTCTGATGAGAAGTGGCTATCTAACCTGGAAGGCACACGCTGGCTGGATCATGTGAGGTAAATATGGCGGCCCCTATTGCCTGATAGACAGTCATGTAGTTACTATACAGTACAACCTCCTAGCCGATGTGACTAAAGGGAAATGTAGGGAGACGCACACGAGTATCAAAAAATATATAATCTAGCCCAAAATTATGGCGTCCAAATGTTTTTTTTTTTTTTTTCCCCATATGGGTTAAATAGTTTTTTCTATCTATCTAATATGCATGTAATTTCTTCAATACAGCAGATCTTTTTTGTGTAGCAACGGAGGATTCCCAAGATTGAACTCCTCTAAAAAATAAAACCATATATAGTAAATATCAATAAATTGCAAACTTGCTAATTTAGACAAACTACGGGAACTGTTTTCCATCGAGGTTTACATGTGAAAATGACCGGGCTCTCCATTCTTTTGCAATGTGTTACTATTGTTTTTTACTTTGCCCCTGTATATCTCTACAGTGTATGTTGGCTCGTTACAAATAAAGGATAATAATGGTTTCAGTGCCCTACCCATAATCCCCTCTGTTGCGTATGTAACACCTCGCTTTGTGCGTTATATTTATATCATTATATGTACAAGCAGCTAAGTGTTATCAGATGCTGGGTGATAATCTGACTAATAAACGCCAGCCATCTGTTTGTGATTAAATCTGTTTTTAAATTATAATAAATTACATTCAGTAATTGGAAGACATTTTGAAAATATTTCATTGCTGTTTTTTAAAAGTAATGATAACTGATGTCTGAAAGAACTTTCCATATAAATGTGGCCCAGTTACCTGACTTATTTGGGCCTAGATTGACAAAATGGTGATATTTTACCTCATAACTAACATGACTTTCTTTGAGGTAAAAAAAAAGTATTAATAAAATATATCCACAACTGTGTTCTTGATGTTTTTGATAGTAGGAATGCGTGGTTGCCTTTCATGTGAGGTAAATTAGCTGTTATTTGATAAAAGTAGAGCATTATGCTGGCAAGATTTTCCATGCAGTTTAAACAGAGTTCAGGGCGGCCATTTTTATTCAGAACAGTTTAGGAATTACCTTAGGGATGTTTTTGCTGTGTGGTCTCCGGTATACATCAATAATGAAGCATTTGTATGAACTGTAATATTATTTTATGTTATTTGACTCTCAGGTTATGTCTGAAGAAGGCCAGCGAGGCCTCTGTTTTGCTCAGTGAAAGAAAACGATCTGTGGTGATTCAAGGTACAAATATTACACTAAAATTTACTTTTCTCTTTTTTTTTTTAATCATTTTATTGTCCTTAACCACATGGACAAATCTCTTGGTGGTGCACAGGATTGAGGTCTGTTTGGCAGCCATTTTAGTTTTTTGAATTTGAGCCAAATTACTTTCAGATGTAAAGGTCTGAATAGAACTAGTAAAAATCTTGTTAATTTACAGGACCAATATGAAGTAGTGATGAGTGGAAACTGTAGGGGGGGGGGCATGAGAGTGTAGGGGGGGGGCATGAGAGTGTAGGGGGGGGGGCATGAGAGTGTAGGGGGGGGGGCATGAGAGTGTAGGGGGAGGTGGGGGGATGAGAGTGTAGGCCCGGGAGGCGGGGGGACAATGAGAGTGTAGGAGGAGGTGGGGGGGATGAGAGTGTAGGCCCGGGAGGCGGGGGGACAATGAGAGTGTAGGAGGAGGTGGGGGGATGAGAGTGTAGGCCCGGGAGGCGGGGGGACAATGAGAGTGTAGGCCTGAGGGGGGGGGGGGGGCATGAGAGTGTAGGGGCGGGCATGAGAGTGTAGGGGGGGGGCATGAGAGTGTAGGGGGGGGGGCATGAGAGTGTAGGGGCGGGCCTGAGAGTGTAGGGGGGGGCGGGGGGGGCATGAGAGTGTAGGAGGAGGTGGGGGGATGAGAGTGTAGGCCCGGGAGGCGGGGGGACAATGAGAGTGTAGGAGGAGGTGGGGGGATGAGAGTGTAGGCCTGGGAGGCGGGGGGACAATGAGAGTGTAGGAGGAGGTGGGGGGATGAGAGTGTAGGCCCGGGAGGCGGGGGGACAATGAGAGTGTAGGAGGAGGTGGGGGGATGAGAGTGTAGGCCCGGGAGGCGGGGGGACAATGAGAGTGTAGGAGGAGGTGGGGGGGATGAGAGTGTAGGCCCGGGAGGCGGGGGGGACAATGAGAGTGTAGGAGGAGGTGGGGGGGATGAGAGTGTAGGCCCGGGAGGCGGGGGGACAATGAGAGTGTAGGAGGAGGTGGGGGGGGATGAGAGTGTAGGCCCGGGAGGCGGGGGGGACAATGAGAGTGTAGGCCTGAGGGGGGGGGGGGGCATGAGAGTGTAGGCAGGGGGGGGGGCATGAGAGTGTAGGAGGAGGTGGGGGGACAATGAGAGTGTAGGCCTGAGGGGGGGGGGCATGAGAGTGTAGGCCTGAGGGGGGGGGGGGGCATGAGAGTGTAGGCCTGAGGGGGGGGGGCATGAGAGTGTAGGAGGAGGTGGGGGGATGAGAGTGTAGGCCCGGGAGGCGGGGGGACAATGAGAGTGTAGGCCTGAGGGGGGGGGGGCATGAGAGTGTAGGCCTGAGGGGGGGGGCATGAGAGTGTAGGAGGAGGTGGGGGGGATGAGAGTGTAGGCCCGGGAGGCGAGGGGACAATGAGAGTGTAGGCCCGGGAGGCGAGGGGACAATGAGACTGTAGGCCTGAGGGGGGGGGGCATGAGAGTGTAGGGGGGGGCATGAGAGTGTAGGAGGAGGTGGGGGGATGAGAGTGTAGGCCCGGGAGGCGGGGGGACAATGAGAGTGTAGGAGGAGGTGGGGGGGATGAGAGTGTAGGCCCGGGAGGCGGGGGGACAATGAGAGTGTAGGAGGAGGTGGGGGGGATGAGAGTGTAGGCCCGGGAGGCGGGGGGACAATGAGAGTGTAGGCCTGAGGGGGGGGGGGCATGAGAGTGTAGGCAGGGGGGGGGCATGAGAGTGTAGGAGGAGGTGGGGGGGACAATGAGAGTGTAGGCCTGAGGGGGGGGGACAATGAGAGTGTAGGCCCTGAGGGGGGGGGGCATGAGAGTGTAGGCCTGAGGGGGGGCATGAGAGTGTAGGCCTGAGGGGGGGGGGGCATGAGAGTGTAGGGGGAGGGGCATGAGAGTGTAGGAGGAGGTGGGGGGATGAGAGTGTAGGCCCGGGAGGCGGGGGGGACAATGAGAGTGTAGGCCTGAGGGGGGGGGGGCATGAGAGTGTAGGCCTGAGGGGGGGGGCATGAAAGTGTAGGCCTGAGGGGGGGGCATGAGAGTGTAGGGGGGGGGGGGCATGAGAGTGTAGGAGGAGGTGGGGGGGATGAGAGTGTAGGCCCGGGAGGCGAGGGGACAATGAGAGTGAAGGCCCGGGAGGCGAGGGGACAATGAGAGTGTAGGAGGAGGTGGGGGGATGAGAGTGTAGGCCCGGGAGGCGGGGGGACAATGAGACTGTAGGCCTGAGGGGGGGGGGGGGCATGAGAGTGTAGGCCTGAGGGGGGGGGGCATGAGAGTGTAGGCCTGAGGGGGGGGGCATGAGAGTGTAGGGGGGGGCATAAGAGTGTAGGGGCGGGCGGGGGGGGGGGCATGAGAGTGTAGGAGGAGGTGGGGGGATGAGAGTGTAGGCCCGGGAGGCGGGGGGACAATGAGAGTGTAGGCCTGAGGGGGGGGACAATGAGAGTGTAGGCCTGAGGGGGGGGGCATGAGAGTGTAGGAGGATGGGGGGGCATGAGAGTGTAGGCCTGAGGGGGGGGGGGGGGCATGAGAGTGTAGGCCCGGGAGGCGGGGGGACGACGACAATGAGAGTGTAGGAGGATGGGGGGGGCATGAGAGTGTAGGCCAGGGAGGCGGGGGGGGGGGACGACAATGAGAGTGTAGGAGGGGGGGGGCATGAGAGGCGGGGGGGGGGGTTGGTGTAAGAGTGTAGGCCCAGGAGGCGGGGGGGGGGGGGGGTGAGTGTAGGCCCGGTAGGCAGGTGGGGGGCTCGGGAGGCGCGGGGCAGGGGCACAAGAGTGTAGGCCTGGGAGGGGGGGGGCATAAGAGTGCAGGCCAGGGAAGTGTAGTGTGTAGGCCTTGGAGGAAGGGATGAGAAAGTAGACATGGTTGTATGGGAAAATCTGCACGGGAGGGAGAAGAGATTCCACATGGCTGTATTGGAGAACAGGCATGGGGGTGAGGTGGATGAACGAGTAAAAATGGGAGGGATAAGCCCTTAGGCACAAGGATGATAGAGTAGGCACTGGTGGGGGCCATGAGAGGGACACTGGTGGGATGAGAGAGTAGGCACCAAGAAAAGAGTAGAAAAGGAGCGATAATGGAACATTCAAGAGAAACCAATTAATGATAATTATTTTATCGTTATAATCACGCTTTGTTCTGTTTCTTTTTTCAAAAGTTCAAAGAGTTTCACAGACTTATTTATAGTTCTTTCCAATCTTCCCCTCAGAGCCCGAGGATCGTGACTTGACCTGCCTGGTGACCTCTCTGGTGCAGGTGATGTCAGACCCCCACGTCCGCACCCTGTCTGGCTTTCAGAGTCTCATTCAGAAAGAGTGGGTCTCAGCAGGACACCCCTTCCTGCAGAGGATTAACCCTTTCAAGGAAAATGACAAAGAAGAAGTAAGTGTGGTTTTTACATAAACAATAAATAAAGCCATACTTCTTTATGACTTATTGATTTCCTTATACAATTCTTGCAGTCCCCGGTTTTCCTCCTGTTCCTGGATTGTGTCTGGCAGCTCCTGCAGCAATTCCCAGCAGCCTTTGAGTTTACAGAGTCGTATCTTGTGGCCCTTCATGACAGCGCTTATAACCCGTTCTGCAGCAGCTTCACGCACAACTGTCAGTGGGACAGGATCCGAGGTAGCCAGGTAGGCACATGCTCATCTCACCTCCAGACAAGTTGAACTGAATCTGCAGAGGCTGTGGAAATTTTGTGATTTGGTGTTGTCCCAATTTTTTGAAAGTATATACCACTTGGGTCCACCTGAGAAGATTATAGAAATGTGTGCAAACTGTACAGATTTGGTATTTAGTGAGCTGCAGGAAGTTGACATATAAACATACATTTTTTAGTACCACTGCAGTTAAAGAAAAAAATTACTTTTTGTTGTTGTTATGCATAACCCAAAATAATAATATTAGCAGTTGTGGGAAAAATGTTTTTTTTAGGAAAATCTGAATCATTGAATACTGTGATGTAGTTATCAGTGGTGGGAGGAGGGGGAGGCAATAAAGTCCAGAGGCTTTATGAGATGAGTAGATAAGGTTAAAATTGACATTAAATTCCTTTCCCTTAACATGCCCAGAAATAGGAAGTTGCATCAATAGATGCAGTCATAGCTCTCCGTCACACACACCGCTTTAAACTATGCTTTATGACTTTTGTCCTACTTTAAAGGAACATGAAACACAATTCTTTTTTTGTATCAATATAAATGGACCTGGAAGTTTTCTGGATTTTACTAGGTATATAATATACCTGTGTATCTATTTACTATTATGTACTTTGTTTAAGAAAGCTTTGTTTTACTGCCTAAAAATCATAAAATGTTTCCTGTTTGGGTCTGCCTTCTGTAGCTCATGAATATACAGACTGTGAAGTGTATTGTTTCAAATATCTTTATCGGTGACCTCTCTCAAGAAGCATGTTGCAGAATGTTGGGATCTATCCTGTTATGTGCATGCACAGCACGGGAAGCCTGCTGGTGGCGGACAGGCTCGTATCCCGATGTACTCTCTAACCCTAGACCCCTTGGCTGCCCTAACCCTCTTAGCCTTACCCCCTAAAAGTAGCTTCCTATACCTAAGCCCCTAATTCCCTACACCACTTACCGACCCTAACCAGAAAACCCCTAATCGCTTACCGGGCACTTACAGACAGCTGCATCGGGACACCCACAGCGCACTTCCCAGCGCTGAAGCGTGCGTGCATATAACAGGATAGGTACAAATGTTGCCACTGATTGGTTACTATGATACAGTGCAACAGGAGAAACCAGTTGGGAACTACTTTTTTGTAAGATTTGAGGCAGAAAAAATGAGCTTTTAAGCACAGGTATGTTATATTCCTAGTGAGCTCCAGAAACTCTCCATGTCCATTTAAAAGAATATGCTTTAAATAATACAAATGTTATTTTCTGCATAAGAAATGGTTAAGGAAATCCTATTTAATTTTAATTGGATGCAACCTGAAGTGTAGATTTAATTGGCAGACAAGTATGACTCATAGATGTATTACCTCTCATTGGCTGACAAGGCAAGCCCCAAATCAGGTATACATTTAAATCCGTTTTGTCCCTGTTTTTGAGAGCTTCAGTTGAAAAAAGAAAATACACACCCTCTTTCAGATGCAGTAAACAAAATATGCTTTCCCTTTGAAAATGTTGAGTCTAAAAGCAGAATTAAAAACATATATATTTTTTTTCTATTGTACCAAGGCCCTTTAACTGTTTCCCAGGTGACATCTCCAACCGAACATAATTGTACATAATAATCTCACAGTCTACTTGTTCTGCTGTTTCAGCGCCACTCATTGAGTCAGACATATACCCCGGTTAATGGCTGGCGAGACGTCGTGCGGGAGAAGATACTGCTGAATGGAGAATACAAGCTGATAGAGGAAGGAAACCCAAGCCCCCCGACTGTGTGGGAATGGGGGCTCTTTTATAGCCCCCACCAAAGGCAGCGATTCAAGAACCCCATGTACCAAAGCACAGGGCACACTGTGCTGAATGGAAATGGGGTCCCAGATATGGTGAGTATTGGGGTGCAAACTCAAGATTCAGACTGATTAGAACTGTATTGTTTCCACAAATGATGGAGAGAAAGTTTAAGAAAGAGAACAGAGGAAGAAAGGGTGATAGAGACACCAGAGGTGCTTCACACTAGTCCTCTAGGGTGCAGGTCGAGACATTCAGGATACTCCTCAGAGACCGATTTTTATTTTCCAAGATCTCTGCAGATGGTGACTGCAGCCATGAAATGAAAATATATTTTTCTTCTGGGGAGGAAAGCTATGGCAAGTCTGGACAAACTATTAAAAAGTATAAGCATTACACTATCTTTTTTTTATTTTTTTTTTATTTTTTTTTATTGTGTTTCAAAAGAACATACAAAAAACAAATACTTACAGAGCATACATAAACAAGAACAAGTGTGCCAAAATGGGTAACTCGAGCATCAAAAATAAGATCTATTATTTAGATTTCAGTGTTTGAACATTACCTAGCTATTCAAGCTCTAAGCACTCCGTGCAAATCTATAAAGGAGACAAAAATAAGTAATCATAAAAAAAATACTATAAAAAATATAAAGGGAAACAATATTACTCAAAAAGAAACATCTTAACCTTCGGATAGGAAACTAAAAGACATTATACACACTCCATATAATCATCCCATTTTGACCAACTAAAATTACTGGCGTAGCCTGCCGAGAAAATGTCGTAACGATTCTGCATTAATTCTCTGTTTATATGGACGAGATTACGTAGTTCGTGAATTGTAGGAGTCGTTGGTTGCTTCCAGTATTTTACTAAAAGAAATTTGGCCACCAATAAAATGTGGCATATCAGATATCTATCAGTAGAGGATATTTTCTCAATGTTCATGTGCAGTATTGCTACTTGGGGGGACAATAAAATTTGTTTATCCAGTAATTTAGATATTAGTTGGGAGACATCTATCCACCACTTCTGTAGTTTAATACAGTCCCACCAAATATGATAGTCAGTACCTCTTGAGCCACATAATTTCCAGCATCGGTCAGTTGCCTCTGGATTAAATTTCCCCATTTTAACTGGTGTTAGGTGCCATCTATGAATAATTTTAAAAAACAATTCTGTATACGATGCGTTAACAGAGGATTTTTTTGTGGTTTTAAGGGTATCTCGCCAGTTAATGTCTTCCATATTGATCCCTAAATCCATTTCCCAGCCTATAGTCCCTAAGCTTTTAGTAAAAGGAGTAAGGTCATCTATAATACTCCCACATTTTGATATGATATGTGACATTTTCCCCTTTAAAATAAGTTCTTCTAATTTAGTCGGGGTATTCACCCCGGATAGTATAAACCCACTTGCCAACAGATTCTGCTTAAGACTAACATAATTTAGCCAATTTAGTTTTTTTAACTCCGGATTTAACTGTAGAGCTTGTAAAGTTAGGAGGTTGCCATTGTGATATAGATGGGAAATATTACTAAGGCCCTGATCAAGTAATAGCTTTATTACAGGGCATTGTACCTTAGGTTTTAGGATTTCAAGGGGAGCCGCAATTGATGGGGTATTAAATATTTGCATCTTTTGTCTAACTTTATACCACAGTTTTACCATGGCGCGAAGATTTTTGGGGAGATTACTAGTCATAGTTTTGGTATAAGCAGGGAGCCAAAGCAATAGTCGAATAGGGAGATCCTCCATCAGTGCCTCTTCCAAGATTAGCCATCTAGGCTTATCATTGGAGATATTCCAACAAATGAGTTGGGCCATGATTATCTTATGGTGAATGTCTTTTATACTTGGTGCGTTTAAACCCCCATTAATAAATTTTTTGTATGTTATACTTTTCTGGATCCTAGGTTTTTTTGATAAATATAAAAATTTATCTAATTGGTCCTGAATACACTTCAAATAGCTATTAGCTAAAATATCAGGTATGGATCGCATATAATATGTAATTTTGGGGAGAATATTCATATTGATTGAAGCTATTCTAGCTGACCAAGAAAGATTATAATGGGTCCATACCGTTAGTGTGGGTCTAATTCGCTTCATCACCTCATTAATGTTGTCTTTAAGAATATTATCCACTCTAATAGAAAATCTTATACCTAAATGGATTATATATTTAGAGTCCCAGTTAAAACAGAAGACTTCCCTCAGTTTCTTTGTAGTTTCGTTTGTTATCCCTTTTGTTAATGTATCTGATTTTGAGTGGTTTATTTTAAAATAGGATAGCCTCCCGAACTCCTCAATTATTTCTTGAAGTTTATAGCAGGCATGTAACGGATTTGTTACGGTAATTATGATATTATCTGCGTAAGCCATATATTTAAACTCATCTTTACCTATACAAATGCCTTTAATGTCCTCACATTGTCGTATGTATATTGCTAGTGGTTCCATGAATAGTACAAATAAGAGTGGGGACAGAGGGCAACCCTGACGGGTACCATTCTTGATACTAAATTGTTTTGATTCAAATTCCGGATTAACAACTCGGGAGAAAGAATTACTGTAGAGGGCTTTAACAGACCTAGAAGCGAAGTCCCCCAAACCAAATCTCAGCAATACACACTGTAGAAATTCCCAATTAACTCTATCAAAAGCTTTCTCGGCATCTAGTGATAAAAACATGACCGATATGTCTTTTTCCCTAATATATGATAACAAGTTCAGAAGTCTTCTGGAATTATCTGATGACTGGCGTCCGGGGATAAACCCGGATTGGTCAGGGTGAATCAGATTAACCATAATATTTTTTAATCTGTTTGCCAAGATTTTAGAGTACAGTTTCACGTCTATATTTATTAAGGATATTGGTCTGTAGTTGCTACATTCTTCCGGATTCTTCCCTTCTTTTAGAATATTAATTATTTTAGTCTCAGTCATTTCTAGCGGGATATGCCCAGATTGTTTAATTTCATTGAATAAGCTATGCAGAACCGGTGTAAGTTCCGACTGGAAAATCTTGTAGAACAAGTGGTCAAAACCGTCGGGCCCCGGTGCTTTATTTGTTTTACCAGAATTTATTACTTTAATAATTTCCATATCCGAAATTTCCCTGTTTAAATCTATCAATTCTTGGTCGGAGATCCTAGGGAATTTGATCTTATCTAGGAAGATATTAATATCTAACATACCAGGCTTTACTAAGTTAACATCCTTGTCTAGATTATATAATTTCTCATAGAACTCCCGGAAAAGCTCACCGATTTTGTCAGGGTTCATATGAACATTTTTCTTATCATCTAGTAAATTTGTGATCCTGTTATTATTACGTTGTTTCTTTAACCTATTTGCAAGAATTTTGCCATTTTTATTACCAAATAGAAATTTGGATTGTTGTGCTCTCCAAAGAAGGTTGTCTGCCTGAGTTTGTAAAATATGATTAATTTGGTTGTTTACGGTTATTATTTCACGACCTAAAGCTGTATTTGGGCATTTTTTATTGAGCTGGTGTAATTTCTCTAGTTCAATATATAGAGTTTTTAGGGGTTTTCCCCTTTGCTTATTTAGGTTTGCCATCCGTGAAATTAGGATACCCCTAATATAGGCTTTATAAGAGCACCATAGTGTCTTACTGGAAGTCACAGAGTCTTTATTTGTTTCAAAAAATTCTACGGTATCCTTTTTCACTGCATTGAGATTATCCACATTTTTAAATAATATTGGATTAATTTTCCATCTATTTATTGCTTTTACAGCCTGAGAGACCACTATGTTAATACTATTCATGCTGTGATCTGACCAGGGTGTTAAAATAATATCTGACTTCTCTATCATTTTTAGGGTATGTACATCAGAAAAAATATAATCTATCCTTGACAAGGATTTAAATTGATGCAAAAAAAATGTGTAGTCTTTACAATTAGGGTGTAGGACCCGCCAAATGTCGTATAATTCAAAGTCATTTGTAGTATTAGAAAAATCTAGAGCAGTTTTTATTTCTGTGGCTTCCGATTTTATCTTGTAGTTTCTCTGTTTATCCATCTTTGAATCTCTGATCATGTTAAAATCTCCACATAGAATGAGGCACCCTCTCTTCAGTTTATATAAATCTTTCAGGAACATCTTTAAGTATCTAATCTGATTTGTATTTGGTAAATATACATTAGCAATGGTTAGTAAAGAATTATTCACATACCCCGACCAAATTATAAATCTACCTAGAGGATCTATTTTTGAAAATACTTCCGAGACTTTTAGCTTTCTATTAAAAAAAATAGAGACTCCCTTAGATTTACTTCTAAAAGTTGAATGAATATGGAAGGGATATTGTTTTTCAGTTAGATACTTAATAGAATCCTGCTTCAGGTGAGTCTCCTGAAGGCATAATATATCGGCTTTGATATTATTATAGTTTACAAAGGCAATTTTCCTTTTAGTCGGTGAGTTTAGTCCGTTCACATTATGAGAAATTATTTTTATTCCTTTTGACATTATCCAAACATATGAACGTAACTATCATATTTGATATTTCCCAACATCTTAAATTGTCCCACAATACAGAAAATTTTGTATTACACACCCCATACCCTGAAAGGATATAGAGAGATTTATAGACCCTAAATATGCACACACAAACCCTTGTAACCTCCCACCGCCGATGGGAACTCAAACAACATAAAACATTACAATTTACAAAACAGCTACCTAAAGGTAGAAAATGACCGGACATAGTCTTCATAACAAAATAAAGACAATGGCGGGGATATATGGACATTTTGATTACTCTAGATAGTTTAACCTAGTTTTACCCCTATGCGCCCTCATACAACTCCTCCCCCCGAAATAAACATAAAGGAAATAGGGAGAGACGACAGGGGGGGGAAACATGGATGGAACAAACTTCCTCCCTCAGTCCCAACCCCTTCGTCACACCCTAGATCTCCTAATTTTTTTGCCATGCGAGCTCACTGGAAATTAAATTCGGCTGACCAGCCTCTAAATTACAAAGATTAATTTCAAAATTCCATGTTTGTAGCAGTTTTGCCCCCTCCTGGACAGATTTTATCCTATGCCACTTAGAATCTTTATAGACAGATAGGCCTACTGGAGATAACCATTTATATCTTACTTCTTTTTGTCTTAGAATTTGGGTAATTTCCTTAAATTCTCGTCTTCTAGATAGGGTATATACCGACAGGTCAGAAAATATTTTTATATTTTCATAAGGGGATGGGAATTTTTGCTTAATAAAAGCCTCCTTCATAATCTCATCTCTATATGATCGATAGTGAACTCTTGCTAAAACATCCCTAGGAATAGATTTATCTAGATGTTTCGCCAATGGGATTCTATGAATGACATCAATAGTAGTCTCATTAGATGGAGAATTTGGGACCAGGGTCACCAGGAAATTTTCCGCATAGGATTTCAGGTCGCAGTCTTGTATGGTTTCCGGGATACCTCTCAGGCGGAGATTATTCAATCTGCTACGGTCTTCAATTGAAGATATCTTATTTGTTAGATCCTCTATTCTGTTCTCTAGTAACTTTGTATATTTAAGCAGATTGCATTACATTGCATTACACTATCAACAAAGATCCAGTAATCCAAAATGACAGAGCCACTGATCTGACCCATATCTACTCAAAGATATAATGTACATTGTGATATTGTTCTTCAAGGACTGGATTTGGACAATTTTAACTAATTTCATAATGCACAAAAATAGATTTAAAGTGAATTAAAGCTTACGGTACATATTTTATTAATCCTATTTGTACATGGTATTAAGATGTGATTATATTAGTTGCATATATTAAAAATAAAACATCCACCAACAGTTTCAATAACTCTGGATGGTCAGTGTTTATGTTGATGGAACCCCAAAATATAGTTTTGCTTGGAGCCCTAAAAAATGTGTTTATCCCAGACATGCTTAAATTAATTTACTGATTGTCTCTACTGGAAGGCTGTTCTTTTTATGTACTACCCATAGGACTTTTCTCACTTAATAATAATATTATTATTATCTTTATTTGTAACGCACCAATATATTATGTAGCACAGTACAGGGGGTAAGAACATTGCAAAAATAAATTGAACACTTTATAAAGAATGGGGGGCCCTGTTTTTGAGCTTAGAATCAAATGTACAAGGAGCTTGTTTCCAATGCATCGACACAAGACTAGAGGGGGGGAGGGACTAGATATAAGTAATGGGGTAGAAAGTGTAGAAAGTATAAGGGATGAATTAACAACTCATAGGGGAGGAGATGGGGTGGAGGGGTAGTATAGTCAATAGGGAGGTAGTACTAAGTAATTCAAGTACACTTCAGAACTATATAACATAAGGTGTATGCTTGCTAATGCCAGAAGCAAACTGCGTAAATCCCATCCAATGTGGCTTAACAATGATTTAAAGATCAAGATACGGAGTAAAAAACAGGCATTTAAATTATACAAACAAGACGGGACAGAGACTGCTTTACGGGAATACAAGGAAATCAACAAGGCTTGCAAAAGGGCGATTAGACTGGCTAAAATAGAAAATGAAAAATTAATTGCAAAAGAGAGTAAGACTAACCCTAAAATATTTTTTAAGTATATTAATGGGAAGAAGGCGAGGAAGGAAGCTATAGGAACATTACAATGTGACACAGGAAAAGGCTGATAATTAGTGACCAAGAAAAGGCAGATGAGCTAAATAGGTTCTTTTCTTTGGTATACACAAGGGAGGTACCAGTGGTTGGGACACTGCAACATAATGGGGCTACACTACCTTCACCAAATAACTGGTTAACACAGGAAGTAACCCAAAAGAGGTTGGAAAAAATAAATGTTAATAAAGCCCCGGGTCCTGATGGAATACATCCAAGGGTACTAAGGGAACTGGGTTCTGTAATAACCAAACCATTATATTTATTTTTTCAAGATTCACTCAACACAGGGTCTCTACCAGATGACTGGAGAAAAGCAGATGTTATACCTATATTTAAAACGAGAGCAAGAGCAAATCCGGGGAATTATAGACCAGTGAGCCTCACTTCTGTAGTGGGGAAACTTTTAGAAGGGTTAATAAGGGATAATATACAAGAATATGTCTATTTGAACAGGATTATAAGTAGGAGTCAACATAGATTTATGATGGATAGGTCATGTCAAACAAATCTAATAAGTTTCTATGAGGAGGTTAGTAGGAACCTGGATCAAGGCAACTCAGTGGATGTAGTCTTTTTGGATTTTGCAATGGATTTTGATACAGTGCCACATGGGAGACTATTGTGCAAACTAAGAGATACAGGAGTTGCAGTAAATATCTGCTCATGGATTGAGAGCTGACTAAAAGGCACGAAGCAAAGGGTTGTTGTAAATGGAACATACTCCGTTGGACTAATGTGGTAAGTGGGGTTCCTCAGGGTTCAATATTAGGTCCTCTCCTTTTTAACATATTTATTAATGACTTAGAGGTAGGACTGGAGTGTGGGGTCTCCATTTTTGCTGATGACACGAAGTTGTGCAAGGTAATTAAATCAGATAGTGATGTGCTTTCCCTCCAAGGGGTTTTACATAAAATTGAGGAATGGGCATCTAAAAGGCAGATGAGATTTAATACGAATAAATGTAAAGTTATGCATCTGGGAAGGAAAAATAGCCATGCAATTTATAATCTTAATGGAGCAAATCTAGGTGTATCGGATATTTAAAGGGATTTGGGAGTGCTTGTGGATAACCACCTAGGTAACAGTGCTCAAAGCCAAGCAGCAGCTGCAAAGGCAAATAAAATATTAGCATGTATTAAGAAGGGTATAGAAGCCAGGGAAGCAAATATCATTCTACCACTATACAAATCTCTAGTACGCCCTCATTTGCAATATGGAGTACAATTTTGTGCACCACTTCATAAAAAGGACATTTTAGAGCTGGAAAAGGTATAGAGGAGGGCAACAAAACTAATAAGGGGAATGGCGGGGCTAATTTATGAAGAAAGACTAACCAAATTAAACTTCTTTTCTCTAGAAAAAAGGCGTCTAAGAGGAGATATGATTACCTTATATAAATACATCCAGGGTCAGTATAAAGATTTGTCAGGAGAGCTTTTTGTGCCAAGAGGTTTTCAACTGACAAGAGGTGACAAGAGGACATCCCTTGAGGTTAGAAGTAAAAAGATTCCACCTTAAAGAAAGAAAAGGGTTCTTCACAGTAAGGGTGGTTAATCTGTGGAATTCTCTACCAGAGGAGGTGGTGACAGCGGATTCGATAGATAACTTTAAAAGGAGACTGGATTTATTTCTAATTAAAAAGGGAATTCAGGGTTATCATGGATCATTAGAGAGGCAGTATTGATCCAGGGAGAAGTCTGGTCGCCGGTGTCTGGGTTCAGGAGGGAATTGATTTATATATATATATATATATATATATATATATATATATATATATATATATATATATATATATATATATATATATATATATATATATATATATATATATATATATATACACACACACAACTAATTAATTAAAAGTTAATCCGCATATTGCAGATCAGAGGAGATCTTAAAAGGTTGAACTTGATGGACTGAAAGTCTTTTTTCAACCTTAAATACTATGTAACTATGTAAGATTGTACGTTTACGAGTTTTCAGGTTAGGTGTGATACAAGAGGGTGACGAATGTAAGATGGCGGTGTGAAAGCAGTTTGTTTAGTCAAGTGGAGGTGTCTGTGTGTTGTAGAGTAGATTGTGGGTGTGAGTGTTATTAGGCTGTGGAGTGTGCAGTTGTACATGTTAAGGCTGGAGGTGATAAGATTTTTTAAACAGGTGTGATTTTAGTGTTTTTTTTTTTTTTTTAAAGGTTTTGAGGCAGGAAGATAATCTAATGAAGCGGGGCAAGAAATTCCAAATAGTAGGGGCAGCACGAGAAACGTCTTGAAGACGGGAGTGAGAGGAGGTGATGAGAGAGGAGGAAAGAAGAAGGTCGTTAGCAGAACGAAGGGGCCGGTTGGGAGAGTATTTTGCAACAAGAGCAGAGATATAAGGGGGTGCATTGTTGTTGAGGGCTTTATATGTTAGGGTCATGATTTTAAATTTGATTTGGGAAGCTATGGGAAAACAGTGGAGTGATTGACAGAGAGGAGCTGCAGACACTGATCGTTTGGTATTGAAGATGAGTCTAGCAGAGGCGTTCATTATGGATTGGAGGGGAGACAGACGAGAGATGGGGAGGCCAGCAAGGAGTGAGTTGCAGTAGTCGAGATATGATGAGAGAGTGTATTAGAATTTTAGCTGTGTCTTCTGTAAGATGGTGACGAATTTAAGATGTTTTTTTAGGTGAAACTGACACAATTTTGTTATTGATTGTATGTAAGGAATAAAAGAGAGGACAGGATCCAGTAGGACCCCAAGACAACGGCCCTGGGAGGTGGGAGTGATGGTGGCATTGTCAACAGTGAGAGATATTTGAGGAGTAAAAGCTGAGGAAGAGGGTGAAAAGATAAGGAGTCCACATTACCCCATAAATCTTCCACCTTCCAACTCCAAATCATGACCTCTTGCTCTTGTACTATATCTAATACAGAGTTGTGCTCTTCTCACTTTTTAGGTAGATGCTTCCACTCCAAGCTCACTGTACCTGCTGTCCAGGGGGTCCCTCATCCTCCAGTCTCCATTCTTACCATGGAAGAGTGGCACCGTGTCCAAGAGATCCGCCCGGCGTGCCCAGTCATCAGAGAGCCTGCTGGAGGAGGAGAGACAGCTCCGCAGTAACCTGGGCTCCCCGCATTACACAGCTGGGCTGCTGCTGCCCCTGTGTGTGGGGCCATGGGTGCGGCTGTGGAAGAGATGTTACCTACGCTGTGCGCCCGAAGTGCAGGTAACACCACTGTACTGATTAGAGACAAAGCCACAGAAACATTGAGGTTTACCGCTCATAAAATCTATATTATGGGCCACTGTAGTAACTGATTAGTCGTAGAATCCGTATTTAAAGGAAATAAAACCCATGTAGCTTTGAAATTTAGTGCATTGTAACATCCAGCAGATCTGCCTCTCTCTGCCCCCTCTTTAGTGTACAGGGAATAAACCGTTAAAATAATTTGCACAGGAAAGAAGTCACTATGAGCTAAAAAAGAATAATAAAGAAGGCAGTGGGGGGAGAGTAAAAGGATCAACTGGTGTAGCAAAACTACTCCCAAAACAGTGTTATCAGCAAAACAACATAACTGGATTTTACACGTTTCGCCAAGACAGGGCTTCTTCAGGGATATTGCAGGTCATGCAGGAAGATCACAATTGTTTATTACAGATCACATAAAGTAATACAGGGCTAGGTGAAGAAGTAAACTGCAAGCCACCATCATTGAAACGGACTCACATGTGACACCTACTGGTGATTCAACAGAATGGTTTCTAGACCTGTCAATGGCAAAATGTTGGTAAGCCGTGTATTCTGAGGCTGCATTTTTCATCCTCAGAAGGAAGTCTAATTCTTAGGATATGGATTATATGCAAATACTTCTTAAATAAATCAAGTATCCTTATAGATCATATATCTGTTTTTGCACAACACTTTATTTTACCAAATGTATTCAGTCCCCTTGACATTTTACATATTTTGTTACATTACAGCCTTAAGTTCAATGTTTTGTTAAGATTCAGATTATGTGATGGATCAGAACACAATAGTCTAAGTTGGTGAAGTGAAATGAGAAAAATATATACATAAAACTATTTTTTAGAAATAGAAAACAGAACTTTGGCATGTGCGTATGTATTCACCCCCTTTGTTATGAAGCCCATAAAAAGCTCTGGTGCAACCAATTAAATACAGAAATCATATAATTAGTGAAATGATGTCCACCTGTGTGCAATCTAAGTGTCACATGATCTGTCATTACATATACACACCTTTTTTTTTAAAGGCCCCAGAGGCTGCAACACCCAATCAAGAGGCACCACTAACCAAACACTGCCATGAAGACAAAGTCCGGGTTAGGTTATAAAAAAAAAAAATCCAAATCTTTGATGATCCCCAAGAGCACCATCAAATCTATCATAACCAAATGGAAAGAACATGGCACAACAGCAAACCTGCCAAGAGACGGCCGCCCACCAAAACTCACGGACCGGGCAAGGAGGGCATTAATCAGAGAGGCAGCACAGAGACCTAAGGTAACCCTGGAGGAGCTGCAGAGATCCACAGCAGAGACTGGAGTATCTGTACATAATAAGCCGTGCGTTCCATAGAGTTGGGCTTTATGGCAGAGTGGCAAGAAGAAAGCCCTTACTTTCAGCAAAAAACAAAATGGCACGTTTAGAGTTTGTGAAGAGGCATGTGGGAGTCTCCCAAAATGTATGGAGGAAGGTGCTCTGGTCTGACGAGACTAAAATTTAACTTTTCCGCCATCAAAGAAAACGCTATGTCTGGTGCAAACCCAACACATCACCCAAAGATCACCATTCCCACAGTGAAACATGGTGGTGGCAGCATCATGCTGTGGGGATGTTTTTCAGCAGCCAGGACTGGGAAACTGGTCAGAGTTGAGGGAAAGATGGATGGTGCTAAATACAGGGATATTCTTGAGCAAAACCTGTACCACTCTGTGCGTGATTTGAGGCTAGGACGGAGGTTCACCTTCCAGCAGGACAATGACCCCAAACACACTGCTAAAGCAACACTTGGGGGGTTTAAGGGGAAACATGTAAATGTGTTGGAATGGCCTAGTCACAGCCCAGACCTCAAGCCAATAGAAAATCTGTGGTCAGACTTAAAGATTGCTGTTCAGAGGCGCAAACCATCCAACTTGAAGGAGATGGAGCAGTTTTGCAAGGAGGAATGGGCAAAAATCCGAGTGGTAAGATGTGGAAAGCTCATTAAGACTTATCCAAAGCGACTTGGAGCTGTGATTGCTGCAAAAGGTGGCTCTAAGAAGTATTGACTTTAGGGGGGTGAATAGTTATGCACATTGACTTTTCTATTATTTTGTCCTATTTGCTGTTTGCTTCACAATTTAAAAAAAAAAAAAAAAACATTATCAAAGCTGTGGAATTAAATGATGCAAATTCTCAAACAATCCATGTTAATTCCAGGTTGTGAGGCAACAAAACATGAAAAATGCCAAGGGGGTGAATACTTTTGTAAGGCACTGTATAGTTTTACCCACTGCACCACATCACAGAAATACATAAGGTTTCAAATATAAACCATGTGATCGTCTTCTAGAACATTATGATATTTGCTTTGCTTGCGGGAGGACTTTTCCATATGCTTTTCCACCCTCTGATTGCATGGAACATGTATGACGACTTCAATGCCTCTCCAAACTAATTAGTTTTTGTTCCTCCTTTCTCCCTATCAGGTTGAAGTATCTCCTCCATCTGCTGCTGGTCTGGCTGAGGAACTGAACTCTTTGCAAGAGAAGCTTCGGTATCACCTTATGGTCAGCGGTCAGGACAAAGGTCACCACCGCATGAAACAGGCTGGACAGAATGGCTTGGCCATGTCCGCTTACAGATAATAGGATGCAAAACGCAAAGCCCCTAGTGTGTGTGCGCGCGTGTGTACCGTATGTGTTACATGTGTGTATGTCATGTACATACACTGGCAAATTGAATTCTAACCTACTCTAAAAGCTACGTAGGGGTGAATGCTTATATATGTATATAGATAATATACATTTGTATATACATTTACTGATAGCCCAAATATGCTAAATAACACTGTTTTTCTATGTTTCTTTGCACTAGGATATATATATATATATATATATATATATATATATATATATATATATATATATATATATTAGTTGTCAGAATATGATTTAATGTGGAATTGCCAGCACAAGCTGGAAATAGTTAAATTATCATAAATATGGACCACTTAAATGAAATAAGTCCACTGATTAGCTGCTGTAATATATATATTAATAATAATATATTGTTTTTCTTTTTATTTATGGTACTTTAAATAACAAATTTATTTTTTCTTTCCAACTGGGAGACCGTTTCTTGTGTCCACTACCCTTTTAGTGGAGGATGTCCTATTAATTGTTGGGCAGTCATAATTATTATTTCATTAGTGGTTTATTATTTGTTTTGTGTGCTCACAAAATGGTAATAAATATGCTTTTTACATGACTGGCAAGATCAGTCTCTCCCTTGTAGCATTTAGGAAGTGTGTTCCAGGGATGGGGCAAGCAGCTCCTCACTGTTCAATGTATATGTTACTACTTCGAACAATTTTTTTTATTTTTTGTAATTAAAGTGTGCTTGTAAGAAGCTCTGTAGAAGTGCTTTTTGTGCGCTGTAGTTATGTAAACATGAGCATACAATTATTTCTAGAATTTTTTTTTATTTTAGCAGATTCTGTTTGTGTCTGAAGGGATGGAGCCTGGTTCTGCTCATATATTTTTATTATCTATTCAATATCCCTGAAGAAGTCCTGTATGGGTGAAACGCGTTGGAGCCTGTTGCTGATTTTGTTGATTATTTTCTTGATTCAGATAAGGTTGTAGCTATTTTCCACCTAATCTGCTCATGCTCCCTACCCCCTCATCTCTTGGGGGGTGGGGGGGGGGGGAAATATTAATGTCATGGCAGCTTTCGTACAGTAAAATCTGCTAAAATGCTTTTATGCCCATGGTACCCACAGCTGCTAATGCTGCTCATGCTTATTTGTTTCATACTTCACACACCTAATATAGTTCCAGATATACAACATTCCCTGGAGTAAGGGCTTTAGTTTATGATTTAGTTCACAAATTCTCCAGAATAAGTGTTAACAAAAATGTTAAATTATGTGCTAATATTTATTGAGTTGTCCAGTTTTTTTTTAAATCCCATATGCTGTAACAAAATGTCCTATTTCATACTAAAACAAATATTTTGCGACTATGCACTATGATAATGCATGATTAGAAATGTGTGATCCGTGTTCCTATAATAAGTCTATAAATGTGCTTTTTGCAGGATCAACACTTAAATACATACACCCCAAATACATTGGAATCCTATAATAATCTCTTGGTCTATCCCAGGGCTGGGCAAGTTCGGTGCTGGAAAGCCACACACAGGCCTGGATTTGAGGATTTCCCTTTTCTGTGTGATATTCTTGCCTGTTCACAGCAGGGATATCTAAAGTTCTGGTCCATGTGTGCCTCTCCAGGACCGAACTTGCCTACCCTGGGTATATCCAACCATGTTACCGTCTAATGGCTGCAAGTTTTTTTTTTTTTTTTGCTTTCTCTATGAGAAATGTTAACATATTTACCATATTACTATATATTTGTATTTTTTTCTTTCTGTTTGATTAGAGCTGTAAACAACTATAAAATGATATGACCTGTACGTCGATTCCTGCGTTGTGAAATGACGCGTACATTTGGTTGCTTTGATTTGATCATATGTATATTTTTGTACAAATGTTTCTATTTAAAAGCTCATTAAAGCTTAATATTTATATGAATACTGGTGTGTATTATGTCATTTTTTCCTGATCAAATAGACAAAATAAAATTTATAGAAAATATACATTACTCATATGAGCTCTTCATGATATGATATTAACATTTATCAACGACAGACCTTGTAATGGGTTTATTTTTTTTACCAGCAGAAAATTCAGGTTCTGCTCTTTTGCCTCTCTGGAATTTGAGTTCTGCTTTCAGACCAGCTCAGTATCTCCTTTGAAATCCATAAATCATATTCAGCCCAAACCAGCAGCGGCTTTGTTAGTTACATAGTAATTGAGGTTGAAAAAAGACTTAGTCCATCAAGTTCAACCTTTTAAGATCTCCTCTGATCTGCAATATGTGGATTAATTGTGAATTGATCCAAAGGAAGGCAAACAGAAAAAAAAACAAGTGAAACTTTTCTAATTGTCTCACAAGAAAAAAAAAGAATTCCTTCCTGACCACAGAAACTGGTGATCTGATTCCTCCCTGGATCAATACTCCCTCTCTAATTATCCAGGATAACCCTGAATGCCCTTTTTATTTAAAAATGTATCCAATCCGTTTTTCAAGTTAAATATCGAATCCGCTGTCACCACCTCCTTTGGTAGAGAATTCCACAGATTACCCACCCTTACTGTGAAAAAACCTTTTCTTTCTTTAAGGTGGAATCTTTTTACTTCTAATCCCAAAGGATGTCCCCTTGTCAAATGAAAACCTCTTGGCACAAAAAGCTCCCTTGACACATTTTTGATTGACCCTGGATATATTTTTATAAGATAATCCTATCCCCTCTTAGACGCCGTTAGTCTTTCTTCATAACTTAGGCCCTCCATTCCCCTAATTAGTTTTGTTGCCCTTCTCTGTACTTTTTCCAGCTCTAAAATGTCATTTTTATGAAGTGGTGCCCAAAATTGTACTCCATATTCCAAATAAGGGCATACTAGAGATTTGCATAGTGGCAGAATTATATTTGCTTCCCTTACTTCTATACCCTTCTTAATACATGCTAATATTTTATTTGCCTTTGCAGCTGCTGCTTGGCTTTGAGCTACCTAGGTGGTTGTCCACAAGCACTCCCAAATCCCTTTCAATATCTGATACCCCTAGATTTGCTTTATTAAGTTTATAAATTGCATGGCTATTTTTCCTTCCCAGATGCATAACCTTACATTTATTTGTAAAAAAAATCTCATCTGCCATTTAGCTGCCCATTTCTCTAATTTATGCAAATCCCTTTTGAGGGAAAGTACATACTTTTCTGATTTAATTACCTTGCACAACTTTATGTCATCATCAAAAATGGAGACCCTACTTTCCAGTCCTACTTCAGTCCTAAGTCATTAATAAATATGTTAAAAAGGAGAGGACCTAATACTGAACCCTGAGGAACCCCACTTACCACATTAGTCCAATTGGAGTATGTTCCATTTACAACAACCCTTTGCTTCCTGTCGTTTAGCCAGCTCTCATTCCATGAGCAGATATTTACTTCAATTCTTGTATCCTTTTTTTTTTTTTGCACAATAGTCTTCCATGTGGCACTGTATCAACAGCCTTGGCAAAATCCAAAAAGATTACATCCACTGAGTTGCCCTGATCCAAGTTCCTACTAACCTCCTCATAGAAACTAATTAGATTTGTTTGACATGACCTCTCCTTCATAAATCCATGTTGGAACTTACTTATCCTGTTTGAATAGACATATTCCTGTATATTATCCTGTATTAACCCTTCTAAAAGCTTTCCCACTACAGAAGTGAGGCTCACTCGTCTATAATTCCCCAGATTTGCTCTTGTTCCTTCTTACATATAGGTATCACCTCTGCCTTTCTCCAGTCATCTGGTAGAGAATCTTGAAAAATTAAATATAATGGTTTGGCTATTACAGAGCCCAGTTCTCTCCGTACCTTTTGGATGTAGTGTTCCGTGCATTGATCCCACTGCGATAAGGGTTACATTTTTGTTTGATTATACTTTATCAGATCTCTCTAGGCATGGAAGACTTTTACTCACCTTAAAAATGTAATGGCAGCTATGGTTTAACTCAGTGCAGTGTAACCCAAGTCTTCGGGGGAAGCTGTGCCTTTTTAAGTGTAATAAAAAAAAATTATATAGATTATTTTAACACTACGATGTTGTGCTCTTTTACACCATGAAGAGCACATACAGTGACTTCTGTCCTCAACTTTCTGGAGACATTACCTACGGGGTTGGGGACTGGTGCAGGGGAGGCCAGCGTTGGGTACTTCTACACTATACTACAGAAATAAATATAAATTTATATATATATATATATATATATATATATATATATATATATATATATATATATAATCACACAGTGGATATAAAAAGTCTACACACCCCTGTTAAAAAGTCAGGTTTCTGTGCTGTAAAAAAAATGAGACAAAGATAAATCATTTCAGAACTTTTTCCACCTTTAATGTGACCTATAAACTGTACAACTCAATTGAGAAACAAACTGAAATCTTTTAGGTGGAGTGAAGAAAAATAATGTGGTTGCATAAGTCTGCACACCCTCTTATAACTGGGGATGTAGCTGTATTCAGAATTAGGCAATCACATTCCAAATTGTGTTAAATAGGAGTCAGCATACACCTACCATCATTTAAAGTGCCTCTGATTAACCCCACATAAAGTTCAGCTGCTCTAGTTGGTCTTTCCTGAAATTTTCTTAGTTGCATCCCACAGCAAAAGCCATGGTCTACAGTGAGCTTCCAAAGCATCAGAGGGATCTCATTGTTAAAAGGTATCAGTCAGGAGAAGGGTACAAAAGAATTTCCAAGGCATTAGATATACCATGGAACACAGTGAAGACAGTCATCATCAAGTGGAGAAAATATGGCACAACAGTGACATTACCAAGAACTGGATCTCCCTCCAAAATTGATTAAAAGACGAGAAGAAAACTGGTCTTGGAGGCTACCAAGAGGCCTACAGCAACATTAAAGGAGCTGCAGGAATATCTGGCAAGTACTGGCTGTGTGGTACATGTGACAACAATCTCCCGTATTCTTCATATGTCTGGGCTATGGGGTAGAGTGGCAAGACTAAAGCCTTTTCTTACGAAGAAAAACATCCAAGCCAGGCTACATTTTGCAAAAAAACATCTGAAGTCTCCTGAAAGCATGTGGGAAAATGTGTTATGGTCTGATGAAACCAAGGTTGAACTTTTTGGCCATAATTCCAAAAGATATATGTTTGGTGCAAAACAACACTGCACATCACCAAAAGAACACCATACCCACAGTGAAGCATGGTGGTGGCAGTATCATGCTTTGGGGCTGTTTTTCTTCAGCTGGAACTGGGGCCTTAGTTAAGATCGAGGGAATTATGAACAGTTCCAAATACCAGTCAATATTGGCACAAAACCTTCAGGCTTCTGCTAGAAAGCTGAACATGAAGAGGAACTTCATCTTTCAGCATTACAACGACCCAAAGCATACATCCAAATCAACAAAGGAATGACTTCACCAGAAGAAGATTAAAGTTTTGGAATGGGGTGATCTGAAGAGGGCTGTGCACAGGAGATGCCCTCGCAATCTGACAGATTTGGAGTGTTTTTGCAAAGAAGAGTGGGCAAATCTTGCCAAGTCAAAATGTGCCATGCTGATAGACTCATACCCATAAAGACTGAGTGCTGTAATAAAATCAAAAGGTGCTTCAACAAAGTATTAGTTTAAGGGTGTGCATACTTATGCAACCATATTATTTTATTTTTATATTTTTTCTTTCTTCTACCTAAAAGATTTCAGTTTGTTTTTCAATTGAGTTGTACGTATGAAGAATACGGGAGATTGTTGTCACATGTACCACACAGCCAGTACTTGCCAGATATTCCTGCAGCTCCTTTAATCTTGCTGTAGGCCTCTTGGTAGCCTCCCAGACCCGTTTTCTTCTCGTCTTTTCATCAATTTTGGAGGGAGCTCCAGTTCTTGGTAATGTCACTGTTGTGCCATATTTTCTCCACTTGATGATGACTGTCTTCACTGTGTTCCATGGTATATCTAATGCCTTGGAAATTCTTTTGTACCCTTCTCCTGACTGATACCTTTTAACAATGAGATCCCTCTGATGCTTTGGAAGCTCTCTGTGGACCATGGCTTTTGCTGTGGGATGGGACTTAGAACATTTCAGGAAAGACCAACTAGAGCAGCTGAACTTTATTTGGGGTTAATCAGAGGCACTTTAAATGATGGCAGGTGTATGCTGACTCCTATTTAACACAATTTGGAATGTGATTGCTTAATTCTGAACACAGCTACATCCCCAGTTATAAGAGGGTGTGCAGACTTATGCACCAAAAAAAAATTTTCTTTGATTTTTCTTCCCTCCACCTAAAAGATTTCAGTTTGTTTTTCAATTGAGTTGTACAGTTTATAGGTCACATTAAAGATGGAAAAAGTTCTGAAATTATTTGCGTGTAGACTTTTTTGTATCCACTGTATATATTAATTTAATATAATACATTATAGAGTAATAGGGAGCTTATCCCTGGTGGTCCCATCACTCCCCAGTAGTCTTCTCTCACCTCTGGTCCCTTTAGCTGCTGGATTAATCTTATTACTGGGTCTCACAAGATTTCGGGAGACTATCTTGCGAGATCTCATGAGACCCAGCTTTCATGGGAAATCAACAGCTAAAGGGACAAGAGTTGAGGGGGAGACTACTGGGGAGTTATACGTTGAATAAAATGTGGGGGGAATATGTCTGTCCCTGTCCCCCCGCTTCCTACGCCCTGGCACAGACAGCACTGTTTCACGGTTACTGCCTCTCATCAGTGTGGGGCCGCTTTCTAGCTTGTGTAGTAGATTTTGTGGAGAAATATTTTCCATCACCATCATTTAATTTATGGAGGGCAAAAGAGCGATAGAAGCCTCCACCGTACTTATTTACAGTGGTCATTTAATCCCCACTGTACCACTCATAATACATGTAGGCCTGTTCCTGCTGTCAGTCTACACTAAGCATGAAGAGAAAGCTCCTAGTACTGGAACCTAAGAATGACCGACCTTCTCAGCCAGTCTGGGCTTCAGATGAGACTCAACATACACCCGGGAATGAAGGAATAAAAAAAAAAATGGACAATTTGAAAGTAGAGGTGGCAGTAAATGTGTGTGGTCGTTTAAAACTTGCATAAGGTAAATAGATCTAATAAATGAAGAGCAAAGTGCAAGATCACTTTGGATTGGTGGGTCATGCTGAGGTGAATCCGTTGTGAGACTAAACAATGTAAGAACCAAGGTTCCCCACCCATTAAGCCACTTGGATGACTGATTGTATGACCTGAGACGTGAGGAAGATTGCTGAGGTGAAGTGGGATATGCGAGGAACTAATGGGGCTCATTAGATATACTGCTTTGGAGATGGAGATTAAGAACCTTCTGGACAGCAGAGACACTGCTTGGGAGAAGGGAGGCATGATGAAGACTGCTGGGGATCACTAGACAGACTTCTTAGGGGATGAAAGTGGAACAGCTACTAGACGCCCGCCCCGTCTCCTTTGTTGTATTTGCAAAGAGAAACCCTATTTGGGTAATAAGATAGATTGTTAGTGTTTTTTTTAGTATGTAATCATTGTCTTGTGTGATTTCATGAATTTGTAATTGTATTTGTGATATATATTGTAAAAAGACAGCAATGTAAAGAAGAAACTTGTAAATTGTCACAATTATAATACTTACATTTTTTTTTGTACTGTCTATATTTGAAAAAAAGAGGAACAGCTTCAGAAGAAGGCATTTTGTGGTGTTTGAGGAGTGTTTAAGATTGAGTTGAGGAAAAGGTGGAGTATTAGAGAGATTGCTGGGGAACAAGGTGACATTGCTGAGGATAAGGGGGTGAATGGTGCATTTTTAAGGCCAATCATGGCTGGGTTTCCTTCATACATCAATAAATGAGCATAACTTGGCCGACAACATGACTGACATCTCCCACACAACTCCCAATGATGGCTTCCAGAGTCCTCATACTCTCTTTCAGAGGACATCTGTCAGAGAAAGGTAGAAGAAATAGTGGCCAACTAGTGATGGTTCAGGCCTCCTCTCAGTCCAACAGTCCCCAAAAGTGCAGTGGTCCCTCCCCTACAATGGCTATATGAAAAATCATAATAGTTTTGAAGGGCAGATACGTGTCTATAGTGTAGAACTGACTAACACCTGTGGCCTACTCTGAGATCAAGGAGTTAGTAACATAACATTGTTATATTGATGAAAAAGGATGATATCCCATAATAGCGGAGCTCCAGAGTGGAACCAGCAGGCTGTGGGGGTCCCTTGACATGGGGGAACCTAGTGCCGCCGGAAGGAGGCATGGGATGCCTCGCGCAAGGGTTCGGTCAGCTCCGCCCCCCTGCTCAGCCCGGGCGTCATCTTGCCTCACTCCGCGGCCAGCAGTGGATCAGGCAGCATTGTTGAGCGTTGGTTCCAGAGCAAGGAGTTTAAGGGGTTAACAGAGGGGTGTATTGTGTCATATATATATATATTGTGATCAGGATGGCCGCGTATAGCGGTGGTTTCTTGAAATGAGGGCTGATACGGCTTGGAAGTGCAGCAAATCGGTTTATTTACAGAACAGAAAATAACGGCTGTAGCAGTAGCTCTGCTTCAATTAATGGAAAACAAACAGTTATGTCTCCGTGAGGTGGGAGTAGTGCCACCTTGTGGTCAGGAAGTAAACAGTCTCTTTACTGGGGTAGTGCCACCTTGTGGCCAGGAAGTAAACAGTCTCTTTACAGGTGAGGGTCCCAGCGAGATTAGGTCGCCCTCTTCAGCAACCTCTGGGACCCCGCTCCACTCTGGGTCACAGCTCCGCTCTGTGGGACACAGCTCTCCTCTCTAGCTCCTCACTCTGTGGGACACAGCTCTCCTCTCGGGGACACAGCGCTCCTCTCTCGGACTCAGCGCTCCTCTCTCGGACACAGCGCTCCTCTCTCGGACACAGCGCTCCTCTCTCGGACACAGCGCTCCTCTCTGGGACACAGCGCTCCTCTCTGGGACACAGTTGCTGGTGAAGCATAGGGCCCGCCCGTCTCTCCCGTATGCTTCACCCCAGGGACCCTTGCATACACAAACTCACTTGTATTTACTTCTCTATATCTTCACTTCTTCCCTGGGGCATAATACTGCAGCAACAACCGTGCCTAGGCCTTTAAGGCAAAACTCTGCCTGGGAATCCTCACTTATTCCCTTCACTTACTTGGCCTCCTTGTGACTTCTCCTCCTGAGTCTGAAGTCAATCTTCCAGCTCATACAACTTGCTGTAGTCCCCGTTCTCCCAGTAACAGTCACTTGGCGATCCTTTACAGGGTAGTTCACAACTTCACTGTATGTCCACACCAGATCACCTTCCACTCTGTGCCTGTTCCTCTCAGCAGCACAGCTGCCTAGGGCCTAGTCAGCCCCTCCTCCTCTTCCAGGCCTGCTTTCCAGTCTTTTAAAGGGGAGTTGCTCTAATTAGGAGTTCTTTCAGAAGTGTTAACTCCTTCACTTCTGACAAGAACTCACACTCCACTGGCTTGTCATCACTTCCAAGGAGCAAACGATCACACACACCCCCCCCTCAGCTCAACAACACGGTGTTGGGCGACATGCCGAGAGGCCGGACATCCGGTAGGGTCGCTCACCACTCAAGAACTCCTCGCTCTGTGCCGTCCGCATTGAGGTAGCAGGCTGCGATCGTGGCCGCCTGTAAATCCATCTTCTCATTTCCTTACTGGTCTGTTGGCCTCCTTCATGTGTGTCGCCTTTACCAGGAAGGAGTGAATCTCTCAACTTTGTAGCGCTGTCCTCGAACAGCCTTGCGATGGACTCTGTAGTCACATGTCTGGGTACAGATATAACAATATCCGTTGCACTCTCTTCGAGCCCGTACTCATTTCCCATCTCTTCATTAACTTCAACTCCCAGGAGATCTACTACAGTCTCAATGTTTCCCTCGTCATCCTCAACTTCACGGCCACCTTCCTTGTCTAACTTAAACAAAGCCTGGCGCTTCTGCCGCTCTTCAGTATGATGCCGTTTCATTGCTTCCTGCAGCTTTGCTTTAAGAATTGGGAGCTTTTCAACTGGCTTTCTCTGAATTATCGCATCAGTTGTTTCAGCAGACCCCATGACAGATACCACATCTGCCTTTAGCTCCTCCTTTCCATCTGCCGTCGTCCCTTTACGGACGATATTTAGGTTAACTTTCCTCTCAATCACAGGCTTGGCTTTATGCAGGGAGTGCTTCAGAAAACGCTCTTTCCAAACTTCTTTATTTTGCTTATGTTCATCCAACTTAACAAATGAGCCATCATCGGGGCACCAACAGGGCTTTTCCAGCTTGGAAAGCTTTGCTTTATGTTGTTTTGGTACCGGATATTTAGAGGTCTCCTCAACAGTCTGAGAATCCAGTAGGGGCACAGGGATTTCCTGCTGGATTTCACAAGTAGGATCTACATCTTCACTTACAGGCCTCGGAATGGACTCTGGCTTATCCACCTGGTCCTCCGAATCCACTGTGTGCCAAGCCCTGGGTGGCTCATCAGAACTCTTGGCAGGCTCACTTCCTCCAACTTTAGTTCCTTCTAATACCTCGCCCGTACAAGCCTGTGATGCTTGGGTGGAATTATTTGCATTCCCTTTAGATTTTTCTGCTGGAGCAGAGTCTCTTGTTTTGACTTCTTTTTTATCACTCATGACCAACTTGCGTTCCAAACTGCATGGCTGATACTTTGTCGATTTAATAAGCTGCAAGTCATACCCTTCGCAAGGTGGCCTTGGCCGATGCTTGAAGAAAGCATGAATGCTTTCTGCAGGCAGTTCCTTTGCTGCCTCCTCCGTCAGATATGCAAATTCTTCTTCTTTACCATCAGCAGGGATGATTTCAGGGAGTTTTTCGTCAAGTGGTGGCACATTTTCAATTGTGCCAATAATTTCAAAGCCCACAGTATTCGTTTCCATAATGTCTACTACATGATGTACAGTTTCTGCTTCTACAGACAGCTTTGTACTTTCTGCCACTGCTTGAAGGATGTGATCAACAGGCTTCTGTTGTTCTTCCACCCTCTTTGCCTTGTCGCTTTCCTCTGGCACAGGTGTAGCTTGTCCAGCTTCCTTAAGTGGCGTGTGCTCCAGTTTTGATACAGGAACAGTCTTTTCTAATGTGTTCACATCGGACACTGGCCTAGCAACATTTTCTAGCTGGTCTCCATTAGACGCCTCTTTGTTACTTTCCCCACTGTCTAAGGTCAACAGTGGTATTCGTCGGGGCTTCTGTCGAAATTGAGAGATGTTCTCCTCTTTATCACTGTGTGGCCGCTCCCACCCCACTGATTCGTTCAGCTTAGGCTTTGGGGGACATATCCTCCGCTCCCAAATAGGCATCAATTTCTCATTCCTGTAGGACACTGGGTAGTCCTCGAATGTCGGCTTCCTCTGCCATTCAGGGATATACTCGGGCCTCATTTTACCGTGGGCTTATCTTTGGAGCCTTACAAAACGCTGTTTCTCCTCCTCTAAGGCCAATCTATCTGCACCAGCAGGCTCTTTGGGGCTCTCAGCGACCTCTTTGGGGCTCTCAGCGACCTCTTTGGGGCTCTCAGCGACCTCTTTGGCTGGATCGTCCGTCTCTGTCTCTGCGGGCTCTCTCTCCGTCTCTGCGGGCTCTCTCTCCGACTCTGCGGGCTCTCTCTCCGACTCTGCGGGCTCTCTCTCCGACTCTGCGGGCTCTCTCTCCGACTCTGCGGGCTCTCTCTCCGACTCTGCGGGCTCTCTCTCCGACTCTGCGGGCTCTCTCTCCGACTCTGCGGGCTCTCTCTCCGACTCTGCGGGCTCTCTCTCCGACTCTGCGGGCACTCTCTCCGACTCTGCGGGCACTCTCTCCGACTCTGCGGGCACTCTCTCCGACTCTGCGGGCACTCTCTCCGACTCTGCGGGCACTCTCTCCGACTCTGCGGGCACTCTCTCCGACTCTGCGGCGCCCTCTGCGGACTCTGGGGTGCCTTCTGCGGCCTCACTCGCGGCTCCTGCCGTCTCACTCATGGCACTGCAACTGGTGGCTTTTTCCACTCTCGGTTTCTCCTTGTTTACTACTAGGTGAGGTTTGGTTGGCCTTCCCTTAACAGGGAAACTGTATCTTATACTTGGCCCGACAAGTCTGTCTCTTGGGTAGCGATACGCTTGTCTGGCAAAAAAATTCCAGGGGTGCGCTCTCTGTACTTTCTTTACTCCTATACGATCAAGGATCTCCTCTTTCAGGGTGCAATAATTGGTTGCCATTTCTTCAGGCAAAAACCCATACGCTTCCTGGGCTTCTCCACACAGATAGGGACCCAGGACTGTGGCCCAATGCTGTTTAGGCCAACCTTCCCTGGTAGCAATCTTCTCAAAATTCAGGAGGTAGGTTTCTACATCATCTTGAGCTGTCATTTTCTTTAGAAAGCAATTAGAGTTCATAACCCTGCTTGATTTTGGACACACATTGTTCTCTGTAGATCTCAGTCGCTGCAGCTGCACTTTATGTGCTTCTAGAGACTCTCTCATTTGTCTCTGCCATTTCTCTGTGGCCTCTCTAAATCTTGCAGTAACCTCTCCAAAACCTTTATCTTCCTCTTTTACGGCTTGGATGCTATGCTCTGCAATCATTTCTCTCTTTTCTGACTTGCTCTGACCAAGCTTAGCAGCCAGCACTCTGTTCAACTCGGCTTGCTGTTTGTTCAACCCCCGCTGGGCTTCTATAAAAGCTTTAAAGGCCTCTTCCATATTTATGCTCTACGGTGGGCTGTCTTCTTCAACACAGACATTTTTCAATCCCACAAATGACACCAGTGTGATCAGGATGGCCGCGTATAGCGGTGGTTTCTTGAAATGAGGGCTGATACGGCTTGGAAGTGCAGCAAATTGGTTTATTTACAGAACAGAAAATAACGGCTGTAGCAGTAGCTCTGCTTCAATTAATGGAAAACAAACAGTTATGTCTCCATGAGGTGGGAGAATGCCACCTTGTGGCCAGGTATATACAGTCCTTTAAACTTGGGAGTAGTGCCACCTTGTGGTCAGGAAGTAAACAGTCTCTTTACAGGTGAGGGTCCCAGCGAGATTAGGTCGCCCTCTTCAGCAACCTCTGGGACCCCGCTCCACTCTGGGTCACAGCTCCGCTCTGTGGGACACAGTTCTCCTCTCTAGCTCCTCACTCTGTGGGACACAGCTCTCCTCTCGGGGACACAGCTCTCCTCTCTCGGACACAGCGCTCCTCTCTCGGACTCAGCGCTCCTCTCTCGGACTCAGCGCTCCTCTCTCGGACACAGCGCTCCTCTCTCGGACACAGCGCTCCTCTCTCGGACTCAGCGCTCCTCTCTCGGACTCAGCGCTCCTCTCTCGGACTCAGCGCTCCTCTCTCGGACTCAGCGCTCCTCTCTCGGACTCAGCGCTCCTCTCTCGGACTCAGCGCTCCTCTCTCGGACACAGCGCTCCTCTCTCGGACACAGCGCTCCTCTCTCGGACACAGCGCTCCTCTCTGGGACACAGTTGCTGGTGAAGCATAGGGCCCGCCCGTCTCTCCCGTATGCTTCACCCCAGGGACCCTTGCATACACAAACTCACTTGTATTTACTTCTCTATATCTTCACTTCTTCCCTGGGGCATAATACTGCAGCAACAACCGTGCCTAGGCCTTTAAGGCAAAACTCTGCCTGGGAATCCTCACTTATTCCCTTCACTTACTTGGCCTCCTTGTAATTCTCCTCCTGAGTCTGAAGTCAATCTTCCAGCTCATACAACTTGCTGTAGTCCCCGTTCTCCCAGTAACAGTCACTTGGCGATCCTTTACAGGGTAGTTCACAACTTCACTGTATGTCCACACCAGATCACCTTCCACTCTGTGCCTGTCCTCTCAGCAGCACAGCTGCCTAGAGCCTAGTCAGCCCCTCCTCCTCTTCCAGGCCTGCTTTCCAGTCTTTTAAAGGGGAGTTGCTCTAATCAGGAGTTCTTTCAGAAGTGTTAACTCCTTCACTTCTGACAAGAACTCACACTCCACTGGCTTGTCATCACTTCCAAGGAGCAAACGATCACAATATATATATATGACACAATATATATAATTGCAGAGTAGCAATTGCAGCATAGTATCTTCTTATATATATATTAGGCAGCTCAGCATATAGCAGCTTAGTTATATCCTTAAATCTATAATTCTCTGAGCAGCTTCAGTAGCTTATGGCAGTGGTAGGGGTGTGTGTTGGAGTTTGTGTGTTTGTCTTCTGTGTTTCATTCCTGGTCACTTATTGTTCACTTGTGTGTAGTCATGTCTGTGGGTATGGATGCAGGGGAGTTGGTAGGATTAGAGCGCATTCTAGCAGAGGTGCGATCAAGAGCCATCAGCCATGGAGTAAGATGGCTGGAAGAACGTCTTGGCAACTGCGGCAGGTTCTATCCTTTATCCGCGGGGGAGCAGTCGGTGGTGTCTGTTTCCCCCAAGGGCATTGGGAGTGGCATTCCTCCCCACAGGGCTGCCCAGGCGCTTCCTAGGCCTCAGAACCAACTATGGAGGAGGTGAGGAGAACTAGCCACAGCCATGCTGCTGTCAGTGGTTCTAGGCCAGCTAGCAGGGCCCAGAAAGAACCCCCATGGCGCTCTAGCGGGGGTTCTTTACCCATACAGCCCCCGCAGAGCAAGCCTAGGGTTCAGAAGAACCAAAGGGGTAACACAAAATGGAATGCCACCAGGGCTCCGACAACACAACCTGTAACAGAATTAGCAGGGAGTGGTGATCCTATGCCAACTTTGATTTTGCAGGGCATGCCGCCATCCCAATTATCGCAGCTCAGGAAGAGGAGAAAAGAGGTTGAGCAAGAGATGGTCGCCAAGAGCATGGGACAAGGGGAGGCACAGAGAACAAGAAGACCAACTGTAAGGTACAGCCCTCTTTCTTTCCCTTCACAAAGAGTGCAAAAAAAGCAGGCCGTCTACCACCTTGTTTGCAAGGCATTGACGGTTGGTCACGCAACTGAAGGACAGCGGCCACGGATGATCATATAGTTGATGGAGTCAGCAGAGAACCGGCAGGGATTATGAACTTGGACAGTAGATCTATTTGTGTGGTTAGAGCGAACAGTCCTTTGACTGGGCTGTCCTTACCGAGATACCCATGACAGAGGATCAGTGACTGGTGAGGCAGAGCAAAAAGGTTTCAGGAGGATTCCCAAGACATATGAGAACTGGCTGCAGGCATTTTCCATCGTGGCGTACGTCATCGGCAAGAGGTTTCCCAAACAGTGTTCAACATTATTTGAGTACCTCAACGAGATATGGGGTGCGCACTGCACCTATGGCGGTATGGCATGGTGGAGGTATGATGAGAATTTTCATCAGTGCATGGCCACTAGACCAGGGATGTCATGGAGCAACAAGGCCGTCGCGCATTGGTTAAATTATATGACCCCCATGCAAGCAGTTGTGCCCATTCGTCAGGTAATGCAGAAGGTGGGCGTGCTACTCCTTCAATGAGGGAGTTTGCAAGTGGGAGCCTAACTGCAGATTTAGGCACGTCTGCTCGAGCTGTGGAGGCGAGCACTCGGTGCTCCAATGTGGAAGGGCAAGGGAAACCGGCAGGAATAGTGAGCCCCCTGCAAAAGGGCAAGACGCCAGTATCACTGGACGCAATGATGCTGTGGCTAAAATGCTATGGTAGGGTCCCAGGAAAAGGGCAAGCAGCAAAGCTGCTGATCGAGAGGGGTTTTGTGATTCCTGCCTTCTCATTTACTTTACAGTCTGCAAACCTCAAATCTGTGGCAGAGTTTCCAGGTGTAGCTGACAAAAAAATTGAAAAAGAAGTCAAGTTGGGCAGGATAGCAGGCCCGTTTGCCAAACCTCCTATCCCCTGTTCAAGAATATTGCTGTTAGGTGTGGTTCCGAAGAAAGACGTAGGAAAGTTTCGGCTTATACATAACCTGTCAATCAGTAAATGGCGGGATCGACAAGGAAGGAGCTGTCGTCGGTTTCCTATGCTCTGTTTGACTTGCCGACTTAGATTATTCGGCGGGCTGGCATCGGGGGCCTGTTGGCTAAGGTGGACATAGAGGCTGCGTCTGTTTGCTTTTGGTTCACCCGTCAAGCCACTGGCTGTTGGGCTGCCGTCTAGGGAACAGCTACTTTGTGGACCTATGCCTTCCTATGGGCTGTTCAGTATTGTGCGCCTACTTCAAGACCTTTAGCAGTTTTCTGAAGTGGGTGTCGATTAAGAAGTTGGGATATCACAGCATAGTCCATTACTTAGAAGACTTTCTGTTTGTGGGCCTGGGGGGCAAGTGTGCGGGCACTTACTGGTCACATTCTCCAGGGTGGCGAGATCCTTTGGAGTTCCGTTGGCAGACCAAACAATGGAAGGTCCCTTCACCTGCCTTAGCTTCCCGGGCATAATGATAAATTCCCTGATGATGGAGTGCAGTTTACCAAGTGAAAAAAGGTTGAGAATTTAAAAAGGGAACTGGTGGCTCTCACGGGTGCTAGGAGGTTTTCTCTGTCAGCTGCAATCCATTCTTGGGAGGATTATTCCTATGGGAAGGATATTCTGTCGTTGGCTCACGCTAGCCCCGGTTGGCATAAAGCGAGCGCAACACTTTGCCAGACTGTTGGCATCAGTGAGAGAGGAAGTGTAGTATGGATGGAGTTTTTGGAGACATTTAATGGTAGGGCAATCATTCACCTGCATCTGCAGTCCAACATCGATCTAGCATTATTCACGGACGCGTCGGGCACTGATGGATTTGAGGCATTGCTCTGCGGAAAGTGGTGTGCAGCCGCATGGCCGGAGAAATTGGTCAATGCTGGCCTAACCAAGAACCTAGCTTTCTTTAAGCTTTACCCCATAGTGATCTCGGTTCGGTTGCGGGGACAGGATCTAAAGGACAGGCACGTGGTCTTCTTTTCAGACAAAATGGGTGTGGTGCACGCGGTTAATAACATAACGTCATCATCGGTACCCGTCATCAGGTTACTACGACACTTAGTGCTATCCTGCTTACGAATGAATATATGTTTATAGCTAGGCATGTTCTGGGCATTGATAATGGGATAGCTGATGCCCTGTCTTGTTTTCAGTGGGAGCGCTTAAGACAGCTGGCCCCCGAAGCGTCAGCGAAGGGAGAGCAGTTCTCGCATGTGCTATGGGAGCTCGGAGCAGAGAGGTAGTGTCGCTAATCAGAAGTTCATTGGCGCCATCAATGTGGTCGGCATACAGGAAGGTTTGATTTAAGTGGGCCGAATTGGTGCCCGCGGCAGGCCGTGAGGATTCTGAGGAGCAAAGGTTAGGCATCCTACTGTGGTTTATACTTCAATATAGGGATGACGCGATGTCAGCGGCATCAGTGACCTGTCAAGTAACGAACAGCATTAGCATTTATGTTTGAGCTAGCTGGGCAGAAGGACTTGACAAAAGGGTTTCTGGTAAGAAGGGTCCTGAAGGGGCTGTCTAAGGGACAGTCGAGTAAGGACAAGTGGCGCCCTGTCATATTTTTGCTGTTGTTACGTATCTCTGTGGCACTGCAGGAGGTTAGCCACACGACCTACAAGGCATTGCTGTTCCATACAGCTTCTTTGGGTCATTCAGGTTAGGCGAACTGGTTGAGAGTAGCAGATACGGTCCGGAAGGCATTGAGTGGAAGATGGGTGCAAGGTGACAAGGTAGTTTTATGGCTGAGGAGGTCCAAGACAGGCCAGGAGGAGATAATGTTGAGGCGGGTAGGAACAGACTGTTGCCTGTGGAATGGGTGGAACCGCTGTTACAGCAGCAGCCAGGTTCACCTGGGGCGTTATTGATGCATTTGAACAGGCTCAATTTGTCGCGCTTCAAATTCTCTAAAGTGTTCAAAAGTTGCTTAAGTAAACTAGGCTTATGTCAAGCTGAATTTGGAACTCACTCATTCCGCATAGTGGCGGCGATGGAGGCAGTCAGTTTAGGGCTACCTGATGAAGTGTTTAAGAGGATTGGAAGATGGCAATCAAGTTGTTTCCAACTGTTTGTACGTCCGTCTTTAGTTGCTTACTAGATTGGCATGCCGTTGCAGACTGTCGGAACCAACTCTGGGTGATCGGGCACTCGTACATTTATTGGGAAGAGCGTTTTGCCATGGTCTCGAGGGATGGTCTGCAATTGGGTATTCCCAAGGAGCGCTGAGCAGTGAGCTGGTGTGGTTTGAGAGGAATGAGGTGGAGACAAGAGATGGGCTGATGTTGAGCTTCATTAGGAAGATGGGATGTATAACTCTGCGCCATCATGAGCTGGAGGACATTGATGCCAATGGGTTGTTTTTGTCTGACGGAGTACATCTAATGGAAATAGGCTTGGAGTTGCTTATGTTGGAATTTAAAGAAGGGGTACGGCTTAGAGATGGAGGGGGGAGCGCCTCTGTAGAGGATTCTTCCGGAGTCGCTGTGGCGGGTGGGGGAGTTGCCCGGGTCAATGGTGAGAAGGAGCCATCCCTACCCCTGGGAAGGTGTGATGACGGCACAGAGGTTAACCTCTTGAGCGTGGGCTCAGGGGATGGGGTTACTGCCTAAGCCCGGGGTTCCTCCCCCGTCGTAGTGGATTTACATATGCCTTTGCATATTTTTTTAATAAACTCGCTGCGGCCGATTGTACCTCCAATAGTTGTATTGTGTCTTTTGTGGGTTAAGGACTATGGGTATTACCAGGTCAAGTGTAGAGAGTACATTGGTTCGTGGTTACATTGGTAGAGAAAGTCTTGTACTGAGAAACATTCGGCTATAGACCCTTAGGATACAGCAGACATAAGCTCCCAGGGTAACCTGTCTCATGGGATGAAATGATTGCCCAAGATGATATAATAGAGCAACTTGTGTCATAATAGCCACTGGGTATAAAAACACAGTGCTGTGTACCCCAAGGCATTCTGCACCTACCCCTGACTGTAAGCCGGTAACAGCAGATATCATCATGGCAAGAAAACGCCGCAGTCAGAGCAGCGCAAGGGCACCAAGGAGAAAAAGATCTACACGTAGAGCTCGCAGGAGTTCCAGGAAAATCCCAACTGTTGTGATAGGTAAATATTCCAGAAAAGAAAACACCAAGGTGTAACTTCTGTAATATCTACATAGTTATTGTTTTATTCACTCAAATATTTTTCTCTCAGCAGCACGCAGACGCAGAAGAAGGGTTGCCTTGTAAAACAGGCCCGAGCCGACCACGTCCTGCTGTCAACGTTCTCCTGGTATTTTTCTCGCCTGAATTTCGTGACATCAAAACGCAAGGAAAAGGAAATAAGAAATGCCTAAGGAACTTGGAACAACCAGAAGTCATACAGCAGGAACACTGTTTCACAAATAAATGAAAAAAACAATGTATTCGTGGCTGTGCTATATTTATGGTTGTATGTTTTGGTAGAAAATTATATTAACTAAATGTATGTGTATAAAACATTTAGATACACCACAGATGATCTGGAATTACAAATCTAGATATGTGACATATTAAGTTTAATTTGTAGCTCAGTGTGGAGGCAGGGATCTAACTCCATGATAACACTGGGGGGGTACATTTGGTTTAGCCAGTGATCACGTCATTAAATAAACATACTGTGTCACAGACTGGCACCTCAACACCTCACAATACACCAGAACTGATCATTAGGGTATGGAGCCGACCATTAGCACAGAACAGATAATGGTGAATATCTCCTGCTTTCCTTCTAGGCACAACTTCCTTGTATGGTGAATGAATAACCAGTTGTAATGCTCTTTAAAATATTTTAGAAAAATGTGGATTGAGACGTTTTATAAAGCACATTTTTTGCATTGTTGCAACTAAAACGTCAAGAAAACATTTCACAATGGTAATGGAGGATTAGATTGGGGTGTAACAATGAATTGGGGCTGGTACCAGTAAAGAGGTAGTGGGCATGTGGTCAGTCTCAGTAGCGAAGTTGGAGAATAAAGGGTCCTGGTGCCAACCCCTCTCAGCACGCACCTCACATAGCACCCATCCCTATCTCTTTTGCTCCCGCATGACAGAACCCACCCCTCCTTTACATTGCTGTCACTTTGCAGCCCTTGCTCTCTCATCTCTTCCTTGATACACATCCCCAGCATGCAGAAATGCTCACACTGCCACTGCTTGGAGCTTCAGCAGAAATGCTCTTTTTAAAAAGGCAGGGACCATTTTCTGCTTGGAGGGATGAGACCAACTAGGGGGGCTATTGGGAGCTGTGGCAAGTTGGGCTGGGGTGAGGGGCCCTACACTAACACATTTTTTTTAGAATTACACTGCAGTTGATAAACTGGCTTAAAATATATTTATTTATTTATTCATTCATTATTGATGTATATGAGTCTGTATTTTGTAGAGATGAATCGATGTGTACACCAGCTACCATTGAGCTAACAGCTGACACTCACAGGCACCGTTGTAATGCGGGGTTTCAATAAAGTTATACAAATGTACAAAAAGAAAAACCCGGACCGGAAGTGAGATACCGGAAGTCAGTTTAGAGCGTATGGAGTGAGGAGTCTGCGTGTTGGCGGCGAGAAGATGGCGGCGGGACCTATATCTGAGAGGAACCAGGGTGAGAAACCGGGGTATAGAGGGGAAATAAACAAAGAGAGCGGGGAATGAGCCGGACTGGGGGGTGAGCAAGGGCTGGAAGGGAGAAATTAAGGTGACAGGGAGAGAGATTGAATGGGCTGGTGAGGGTGCTGGGGCCTATGAGAGCAGACATTCTGGCTGGGATAAAGAAAGTGTAAAGGTGGGCAATGATTAGAGGGCTATGGGCTTGAGAGGGTGGTGTGTGGGGGGCTTTGTAGCCAGACTTGGGCAAAGTGATTTAAAAATAGGGTTAATAAACATATACTGGTCCTGGGACAGAGTGTGAATGGTCTGGGTCCTTAGAGTGGAGTCAATTAGGAGAGTATTGGTTGGAATAAAGAGTGTGTATATATATATATATATATATATATGTATATATATACATACATCATGCAATTGGTCAGGGAGCTTCTTTACATATAGTTATAGACAGGGCTATGAATTCCACAGGAGCCAGGAATCTTAAACATCATACTGCTGGCACCTAAAGAGTTTTCCAAAGTATAATGTGTCTCTGGGAAGATCTTCATTAAAAAAAAAAAATTGTCTGTCTGGCTCCTATAAAATCTTCCTGGCCCCCAAGTGTTTGATACCTGGATATAGGTACAGTGACTGAACTTGGCAAAAAGCCAAGGCTTCTGATATTTTATTTAGTGTGTTTTGACTTTTATGTTTTTATAGTTTTGTTTGTTGGTGTTGTTCAGCAGTTTCTGACCTCATGGCCCATGACACGCCACGCTTATCCACATGTTAGAGATACTGGAGTGGGTTGCCAGTCGTTTCTCCAGTGGGCAACAGCATATGCTCCTGGTATTCCTAGGTGGTCTCCCATCCAAGTACTGACCAGGCCCAACCCTGCTTGGCTTCAGGGCGGTGTGACCTCTTGGTTCCCTGACTGGAATCAAACGTCAGAGAGGTGAAAGCACCGAATCCTAACCACTGAACCACCATGGGACCCAACTTTTATAGTAGTTCTAAACAAATATATCACATTCCCCAGCTCCTCTGTGGTGCAGCGTGCTCCTATCAAATACAGATATAGATTGATTAACCCTAAATACATTGGCCAGAAGTAGACATTTTAATTGGTAGCTGTAGTCCAAAACGTTGTGGTGTGTTTAAAAAAAACCTTATTTTATACAATACAAATATTGCACCATGGAAAATAGATTATATTAACAAGAATAGATTCATGGGGTCAGATAAAGAGACATTTTGGAGATCTGACATGTATTATCAAAACTGTGTATTTGAGTGGAGTCTCAGTGGGGTGCAGATATAAGTGATAGAGGACACATAGCGAGGATGAGAATTACCTGTAAAAAAAGGAAATACTTTACTCCTATTTCTATTACAACATGCAGGAGTATAAACAAAGAAATGCCTCAGAAAGACTTTGCAATTTAAAGTTGTTCTTTATTTTGTTAAGAAGTGCGTAGAAGCTCTGGTTTTACTAACTAAAATCAAATAGTGCCTATATGGTCCTGCCCCTTGCAGCGTATATAGGCACAGACTCTAGGGCGGGATGTGCAGTGTAGTGTCCTAGCCAATATGTATGTTGCTGAGAGAGACGGTCACTGATTATTTTTTTAGTATGAGACACTGCAAAGTACTACCAAGTCTGTTTTCATGAGCTGCAGATGGACTTTAGGCAGTGAAAACAGAGCTTTTAAGCACTTATTAGTAAAACCAATACATAAAAGTAAATAGATACACAAAGATAATATATACCTCATGAAATCCAGAATACTTCCATAATCGTTTAAGAATACTTCCACAATGTTTTTAGAATTTAGGGATGCCTACTAGCTGTTATCTGCTGTCATAATATGTCTCTCTTTGATTAATAACTAATTTTGTTCATCACTAGACGCCACTGTCTACGTCGGAGGATTGGATGAGAAAGTGAGTGAGCCGCTACTATGGGAGCTCTTTTTACAAGCCGGACCTGTAGTGAACACACATATGCCCAAAGACAGGGTAACAGGGCAGCATCAAGGTAAGAAGCTTTGGCGGGCGTAGGTTTGCATACCCTTGTGTAAATAAATAAATGTTAAGTATTCACTTACATTGGAGTAAAGGATATTTCAGCCCTGCTCTTAAATATTTGTTCATATATTTAGGTATATCAAGGTATAACATTTTTATTGCATGTTTATGATCATATTCTTGTGCATGCTAATAAACTGTCACCAGTGCTGCTTTCTGTTCACATGAAGTCACAATATATTTAATGAGCGCACAAGTATTTTAATTGTACCCTTGCCTTTTACTCAAAGCTCTACAGAGCAATCGCATACCAATCAATATAATGTGAGCAGTAAATGTTTTTACATTTGGTGCAGAATTTTTTTTAGTGAATGTGTACATTTTCATATTAGTTGACAGTGGGTGATGTATAAAGACAAATATTGGTATCATGTTATTGTACAATAATTTGATGTGACCTCCATTTATGTCTTCAGGTTATGGCTTTGTGGAGTTTCTGAGTGAGGAAGATGCTGATTATGCTATAAAGATCATGAACATGATAAAGCTTTATGGGAAGCCCATCAGAGTAAACAAAGCATCTGCGCACAACAAAAATCTGGATGTCGGAGCAAACATCTTCATTGGTAACCTGGACCCTGAGATAGATGAGAAATTGCTTTATGATACCTTTAGCGCCTTTGGAGTCATCCTGCAGACACCTAAGATCATGCGTGACCCAGACACTGGGAACTCTAAGGGTTATGCCTTCATCAACTTTGCAAGCTTTGACGCATCTGATGCATCTATTGAGGCCATGAATGGACAATACTTGTGTAATAGGCCCATTACAGTGTCCTATGCTTTCAAGAAAGACTCCAAGGGCGAGAGGCACGGGTCAGCAGCAGAGAGATTGCTGGCAGCCCAGAACCCTCTTTCACAGGCCGACAGGCCTCACCAACTGTTCGCAGATGCACCACCAGCTCCCAGTGTACCAGCTGTCATCACATCATTGACAAGTGCTGTTGCTGCAGGTAAGTTCAGAGCTTTCATGTAATAATGAGTTTACACTAGATCTTTTAAGCATCATACATAGATTTTGAGGCAGGAAGACCCATTGTGCAAATGTAGTGCTGCCAGTCTGTCCATTAAAAAGCTCTTAGATGTAATATAACAGTGAAACAGCAGGGGCTCTGAACTTGTTATTTCTTTTGGGCTTGAAATGACACCATATTTGGAACATCCTCTGTGTCCTATTAACACTGACATTAGTTATTTAGAGTGTGTCATTTTAATAATGTTTAACACAGTCTTGACAAATCTTGAAAGCCAGGAATCCACGACTCCTAAATTATTACTGCTGACTTCTAACTTTTTAGGAATGATTCATATATTCTTAAATATATAATCCATATCCTGGCTCCTAAGATTCAGATACATTTTCAGGCCCTGGTTTAATGTAATGCAAGTGTCCTTGTGAGACTCTATTATGACAGTAGTGTTCACTATATAGGGCACTACCAGCTCCTCCAGGACTTAAGGGGACATGTAAGGTTTCTGATTTCACTACGAATATAAGGTACTCAAATATCTCTTTACTGTTATGTACTTTATTTTATTATGAAGTGCTTAAAAGCTCTGTTTTTTTTTCTGTCAAAAATCTTACAAATAGTTCCTTGATGGATTTGCTCCTCTGCAGCTTTTGATGACCGTGTACCTCTAAGTACAGGGGTTGCACGGCCTTATAGAAACCAATCAGTGGCAACGTGCCACTTGACAGAGGTTGCTGACAGGCTAATTTCAAACACTGCACTTCACCGACTGTGTATTCATGTCCTGCAGAGGGCAGACACAAATTTATCATAAATTGTATGATTTGTAGGCAGAAAAAAAAGTATAAGCACTTCTTATTAAAATAAAGCACATAAAAGTAAATAGATACACATGTATATTCGTAATGAAATAAATAATGTCCCTATAACACATGTATTCTAAATCTGTGAGATGGCTCCAAAATGTCATGAAAACTAATTATGCTTACATTACAGCACCTGGGATGAGCCCAGGTTAAAAGTTCAGGATTAAGAAACCTGCAAGAATTTAACATGTTGTGTAAGCCATGAATATAAAAGCATCTGGTGGGATAACTTGATACAGAGATTGACAAGTGTTTCTGAATCATAGGAGCCAGGCAGTTTCGATAGAAGCCAACTAAACTTTTTAAGAGCCAAAGTATGGATTATCTATACAGTATATGTATAAAGAATAAAAAGTTAGGAGCAAGCAGAGACATCTTAGGACCCATAAGCAAGCTTGGGCATATACAATAGATCCCCAAGGTTACGTGCCCCTCTGTATAATGTAATAGGTTAGGAGAAATGGCTGAGAAAAATATCCCTCCAATGTTTAATAAAAAATAATCTACATTACAGAACCTGCCTTTTTCATACAAAAAATGTTTTTTTATGTAATGCTTCATTTTTAAAACATAATCTTTTCTACACTGGACAGAAAATTTGAGACTACAATGTTTATCAAATTAACGGTTCTCCAATCCCTAAAGATGCAAATATAGTAAAATGTACTTTTGTAAAAAAAATTTGAATGTAACCAACATGCTCTTATAACTATATATATTTTTTTCTTTGTTCAGGTCTTCCTACGTTCCCTCCTGTTCCCCCACCTGGAGCAATGCCCCCTGGAATCCCCCCTTCCATGCCTCCACCTCCAATGTCTCCCTTAACTGCAGCCGGACAAGCCTCTGCCACAGCCGCTGCCGGGGGTCATCCTCAGGTGCCACACCCATTCCAGTCTGCAGCTATGCATCATGGTAAGTCATCTCAGTAGATGTAAGTAATATCATTATTAAACAGATAAAGCAAGATAACACCAACAAAATCATTGAAAACTATCATCTTCACTCATTACTTTTTAACTTCTGGTCTCCATTTTTTTTTTTTAGATCTAATACATTTCTTTACATTTGTAATCTCCACTTAACTTACCAACATACTTGGCTCGCATTAAAGACATGGGATTTTTCTCTTTATTGCGCCTAGAAGAGGTTATTTGTAAATTATCCATTTTGTTTTCTTTTTCCAAGCGAGGCTCTCTGAGCACAATAAACTGCATCAGTTTTTTTATGCTCTGGTGGGCTTACTCCAGACAGTGAATGAGTGTAATATAGATGTGAGTTATATGCTATGTTCTGTACATTTCCGGTTCCTTTCAAGCAAGTTTAAACATAATTTACTTAATATTTTTAATGGAAAGAACAAAGTTTGTAATATTTTTCTAAGTTTTGCCTTAAATATTTTCCACTTATGAATCTGCCATCATAACTTGTTTAGCACTTTAGCTCGGTTGTGGATTACTTAAAACTAGCTACTTGCCAGTCACAAATGACGGCAATACAATTTGAATCCTCGCAATGCTGCCACACATTACGAGGCTTTCCCCTCTCTCACTTACTGGCATGCGCAAGTCCATAACTTTGTCACTGATGGCGGGGATTTATAGTTGTATTAATTGCCAGTTTATCGTAACTTTTACCATAGCGTTACCGATATACTCGCAATTACCACAACTATTATAAGTGATAGAAATGTATGTTTTATAGCCAATATGTTAGGAGCCTGCAGTAAACGTTTAAGGGCCACAGCTTCCTGGCTCCTGGGGTTTGTTTAGCCCTACTCTAACTGGTAGAGTGGTATGACCTGTGTACTCAAAGGTAACTTTAATGTTCATTCCAACATGTTTTACATGCACTGAACTGTATATTAGTAGGCCCTTTATAAAGACCTGTATAATTTGTTGGAAATCTAGAAAAAAATGTTTCTTTTCTATTGGTTTCTATTTGTGAACTTTATAGATTGATCTCTAATGATGCTACCAACTTAGTATCTTACTCTCAATATAACATGTTGCTGATGACGCATTTTTATTTTACGTCCACAGGCATGCAGATGCAGGTTCAGCATCACAATATGGCACCCAACCACCCTGGGGCAGCACAAATGCAAGCACGCCCCCACACGATGGGACATCCTGGCCCCCCTCCCATGGGTATGCCACCAAGAGCACCACCATTTGGATCCATGGGTAAGTGGACTCTGATAAGCATTCAGAACGGTACAGAAATGACGTTTAAATAGTAAATGTGATTTAGGAAATAAAATAGGTACTTAATTTAAGCATTGAGAAGATTCAGTGATCTATAATACAATTAATATTTCAGTGGTGATCCGGAGCAAAGTGTGTTGAAGTTCTGCTTCACACCCATGCTGCCTATTGACAATATCTAGTCACATCAGGGGTGAAAGACTTGTTTTATTTGAAGAGCTACTTATGCAGCCTACACATTATTAGAAGGAACCCACAATATATAAGCCTTTTGCGGTTTATGTAGAAAGAAATGGTAAAATTGTAGTGGGAGGGAAAGAGGTGACTAGATTGTGACAAGAAGTGTTGTGTGCAAGAAAGTGGATTGTGATGTATTGAAAGAATATGTGATCTCACTGTAGAGAACATCATGGGGCCCATTGGAAATCCTTCAAAAGCAGCATGCAGCCCCAGGCCAAATGTTTATTCAGCAGGGAACATAAAACATACAATGTTTCGGGGGCTACATGCCTCCCTTCCTCGGTTTTAACTAACCTTAATAGTTTAGTTTTGTTGGCATGATCCATTCAGAGAACAGCGTCTTTAGCTCACTCCTACTACAGGATATTGCTCCCTATGAAGGCCATATCGGTCTGGTCTCACTCAAGAGTGATCTTGCCCCGAAATACCAGGCAACTTTACCCTGAACGGGAGAAACAGCGAAACCCAGATGTATGTTTCAGGCTCGCTTGGGTGTAGCCGAGCTTCCTAAGGCACAGTGAGCAAGGGGTCTGCTCTGGGGTCCCCTACCCCTGAGAGGGACTAAGCCCTAAGGGTCATTGCATAAATAACAACAAAATGTTTTTCTCGCTACAAATCATGCACGTCCCGCTTTTACTGTTTCTATGCAGAGTGGTTACTGTAAATAATTGAATAGCGCCTAGATGTCATGAATTCTAATTAAGCTGCATTAGCTTAATTAACAGCCAAGCTCATAGTATCCATTATACATTCAAAAAGTGAATAAAGTAATTGAGGCAGCAGTTACTTGAATTCATATGCATACTTAGAGAATATGATTCTCTTGTTTACATGTAGCAAAACATTAAGCATTGGTACATTGTTGCCTGAATTAGATACTTAAAGGTATATTTAAGTGAGCTGGATTAATACATTTCTGCATCAGGCATCTGATCCCCACCAATCAGCACGCAGCATCTGCCATACTAACTTGTTTAGCACTTTAGCCTGGTTGTGGATTATTTAAAATAGAAATGTATGTATAATAGCCAACATGTTAGGAGCCTGCAGTAAATGTTTTGGGGACACGGTTCCGGTTTGTTAGCCCTTTCCTAACTCGTACAGAGGGATGATCTGTGTACTCAAAGATAACTTTAATTTTCATTCCAACATGTTTTACATGCACTGAGCAATATTATTACTAGAACTATTTTTACCTGCTGTGTTGCTTGCTCAGCCAATCTCCGTGCAGCTTCCTGTCAGCAGCAATACATAGCACATATCATTGATACACTACATATCCCAGGCTGCTTTACAGCACAAACAGGAACCCAGAGTTAATTCAAAAGTTTCAACTAACCTGATTGGCAAAAACAAATCATTTTTTGATGCTAATTTAGCCTGGGCTGAGAGGGTGTTAACCCTAATGTTCAACTATCAGAAATTACAAGAGATGTTGCTGACTTCAATGTAAGTGTTTAAATGTTTATTTTATGATTTTTTCATGCAAAAAAAAAAAAAAGTTTGCATACACTACTAATTCTCCTCTCTCAGATGTATTCATTATAAATGAACTAATAATAATAACGCGCCGACATATTCTGTAGCGTTGTACATAAGTTAAGTTCAGACAAGGATAAATACAAATGAACACATAGCAAAGCAAGGAGAGCCCTGTGCTTGGGAATGCACCATGGACATTGGATTCCTAGCTCACAGTACTTAGGATAGAAACTCGCAGACTTACAATCTAAGGTATAGTGAGTGGTAAAAGAGGGAGAGAGAGGTGGTAAGCGTTTTAGGGTGGAAGGTGATACGCTTCTTTAAAGAGATGCGTTTTAAGTGAGGTTTTGTGGCAAGAGGATAATCTGGTGGAGCGAGGCAAGGAGTTCCAGAGACTAGGGGCAGCACGGGAAAAGTCCTGCAGGCGGGAGTGAGAGGAGGTGACGAGTTGTAGAAAGAAGAAGGTCATTAGCAGAACGAAGAGGGCGGGCGGGGGAGTATTTGGAGATCAGAGCAAAGATGTATGGGGGAGCGTTATTCATAATCCAGCAAATTTACATATCCCTTTAATATTACATGTCCAAGGCTGTTGCTGCGTATCAATAGGGTGACCGCTTCTTTACTTTACTTTATTGAATGCTGAAAATAACACTTTGTAACCTAAGCTAATACAGTCCCTCTGTGTGAGCCATTTAACTTGGGATATGAATTATCTAATTCAGGTAACAATGTCCTAATGCTTAATGTTTTGCTGCATGTAAATGGCAGAGAATCAAATCATCTAGGTATGCCTCAATGAACTTTATGCACTTTTCGAATGTATAACAGATACTACCAACTTGCATGTTAATCAACTAATACTGCTTGATTATAGTTCATGACAGCTAGGCACTATTCCATTATTTAATACTATATTAATGACTTGAAATCTGATATCTAACTTGGCTTCTTGTTTTTCAGGCCACCCAGGGATGCCTCCCGGCATGCGTCCTCCCCCTCTAATGCCACCACACGCATACAATGTGCCACCAAGGCCACCTCCATATGGATACCAGCGAGTCCCTCTCCCTCCAAGACCTCCAGCTCCCCCACGAGGACCCATGAGACTCCCTATGACGCAGTGAGCTGGAAGCATTACGGACTGTGCCTCCACCCGAGCTGTGCGCTACAGACTAATGAATCAGGCCGGTATTTAAACCAACATTGCATGTTTATCTCCTCCCAGCTGCAAGTCTGGTCTGGGTTGTGTTTGTTTTTGAACTGTATAGTTGTACAGATGATGTTTTTTACTCACTGGGAAACATTTAATAGTCCATTTTGGAAGCCCCAATTATATAGGGCAGTCTGGCCACTGGAGGACAAAAAATCATTTCAAAACGAAGTCCTCTGCATCATTTTACATTCCTAGAGGAGAGTGGGATTTATTTTGTTCTTATTACACCAGACGGCTGGTTTGTTCAGGAGATGTAAAAACATGCAGTGTTGCTTTAAATCAAGAAAGTTAAAATGACATTAGTTTTTTTTATTGTGTTATGTTTTTAGCAAAATCTCTTTGTAAATGGTCATCTATAATAAAAAATTAAAAAAAAGATGTGAATGTGTCTTCGGTGCGGGTTACACCGTCTGATATAAACCTTTAAATACAAACATGCTACTATAAATTACACTGCTTACTAATATTGGGTAACTCAAAGACCACAAATATTTTTAATTTTTAATATTAAGCACATTAACTACAGTTTTGTCTGCTCCATTATAAAGGTAGTCAGAATATTTTTTTCAATTTGTTTTATTAAAATATTATGATGCACCTTTATTTATGCATTACAAATTTTAATAGGTTCACCTAGAAATAATTATCAGGAGTAACTTTAGTCATTGCAGAACGTGTCACTTTCATTATTTTACTGATTTAGTTTGAAAGAGCAAAAATAGCTTAAAGGCATATCTAAGTTTCCTGGATTATGAGTGCATCTGATAGAGGAGAATCAATTTAAATAAACATTTGATAACTTACCTTGTTTTGTTTGAATGAGTGGACATCTGCACTCTGAAAAAAATATATTTTACTCTATATTTCCTGTCTTTTTCAAAGTGGCAAGTGGTTGTTTTTTAAGCAATTGCTATTAAAGGGACTATTTAGGCAAAACCTTTTTCGTTATTTCAAATGGGTAACATATTTATCCTCCTCAGTGTAACTTATAACCTGTATATTTCCCTTGTATAAAGCCCCCAGAGTAAAATATCTCACCTTCCCTCCTTTCTTCCTGTTCTCGTTCATGAGAGCTGCCATGTTACACAGGCGTGAGTTAAAGCCACATATGCTGGGGAGGGGAATTACACGGTCAGTGTCTCATGCTGCCATGACACACTCCATGTCCCTGTTTGCTAGTTAGCAGTATGAGACACTGGTAGTGTGTAGCCCTGTCTTTAGGTTGCAGCTGCCAGTTAATAAGGGAGGTCAGACATAAAGGAGGAACGCCCAGGAGGTGAAAATCTGTTTGTCTTTGATCTTCTGAGACATAAGTGTAGTGTAAATTGTGTATGGCAGATGGATGCGGACTAGAATCAAGTCACCTAGTCATATAATGACAAAGGAGCAGTCACAATGTTGCATATCTTTTGCAGGCCTCCCCTGTCTTACCTCTCTTCTCTCTGTACAGTGAGACCCACGGCCAAAAATAATGGTCCCCTACCCTGATCGGTGATATTTGAATCTCTTACAACCTGAGTGTTCTGCTATTTATCCAAGATCTCCCGGTAGACGTGATCTACATTTTCAGCACAACTGAAAAATATCTGTCCCGATCAGTGGTGGAGCTAGTGAATGGAGGGCATATATATATATATATATATATATATATATATATATATATATATATATATATATATATATATATATATATATTACTAGGAGCTGAAGAAGGAACTGGCAACCCACTCCAGTATATCTGCCATGAATACCCAGTGGATCAGCATGGTGTGTAACGGTCTATGAGGTCACAGAGAGCCGAACACGACTGAACCACACACACACAAAACGCTGATTTCAGAAAACTGGAAGAATATGACTGAAAACGTTGAAATCATACATGAATATTTTACACTTGCGTCTTGCTGATGTGTGAATTGACTGGCAATTCAAATCAATCCAGATGATTGTGTGACTTCTTTTGATTTCAGTGATTTATCTTGATTAGACCTGATTTTAGTGTATTGTAAAAAAATGACCCCCAAAAAAAAGCAAAAACACTACAGATTATTTTAAATTTGATTTCTGTGATTTCAAATTAATCTGGGTGATTACTCATTATTTATAGTGATTTCACCAAATTTGAAAGAACATAACAAAAAGAAAAGTGAAAACCATATAAAACTTTTTAAACTTGTTTTCTACTAATGATGCATGTTTTCAGTTTCATCTCAAATCAGTCAGGGTCATTGCACAGGATTTTTGTAGGATTTTTCTTGATTTTACAGGATTTCAACTAATTGAAATAATATAACTGTGCAAATAAAGGGGAAACCAATCAGAAAATGTTACACTCCGTTAGTACTAAGGATATATGATTTCAGTGTGATTTTGAATGAATCTGATTGCACATGATTTCTCCAGATTTTTCTTGATTTTACAGGAATTTAATGAATTGAAAAAATAACTGAAAAAAAGTCAAAACCACAGAGAACATTTTACATTTGGATTCTACTAAAGATGTGTGATTTTGTTCTATTTGATTTTTACACAACACTTTTATATATTACTTTCGAGCATCATAATGTATAAAGGTAACAACCATTCAGATACTGCAATAAGTACATGTTTGAGGGGAGAAAATCTGTTTTCAATACAGTGGACCCTAGCCATTTGACTACCTCCAAACTCATTAGAATTTTGGTATTCGATGCCTTCGAAACCCCCCCAAAAAAAAAACTTGGCACTCGTTGCTCTACCTTGGGGTTTGGCCTGGTCAGTACTTGGATGGGAGACCACTTAGGAATAACAGGAGCTGTATACTGTAGCCCACTAGAGAAGGAACTGGCAACCCACTCCAGTGTCTCTGTCATGAATACCAAGTGGATCAGCATGGTTTGTTGCAGTCCATGAGGGTCGGGCACGACTGAGCGACACAAAAAACACAAACAATGAACATGTGCAGACTTGTGTATAGGAAAGTTACATTTTGTATGGCTTCAGTACTTCCAGCTAGCTTGGGTACACATACAGTCAGTAGGGGGAGGAGAGAGAGGTGTGGATTTGTAATATTCCCCCCGCACATGCACAGAAGTAGGCTGGTGCAAGGTAAATTGCAAACCATTCCCCGGAAGAAATATAAATACTCCTTACACACACTCCTTCACCAATGTGTCATGGATGCCTCCATGAATCATTTATTTTCATCTAATTTTGTTTTTCCTGTTAATTATGCTCTTTATTAAACTCACATGTTTCAACAATATATATATATTTTCATCACACAGAGATCATTTAACAGTTTTTGTTGATTTTCCTAATGTATTTACTGGTACTAATGGGACGGAGTCCTGGTAGATTGAAAAAGAGAAAGTAATTATTCAATGTAAAAAATTATAATAATTAGCGTAAAATATAAACACTAAATAACCAATTGTTAAACAAACATATATTTAAGTAGTAAATGTAATAGAAAAACGTGACATATGAACTGTTCGATACGCAGATTGGTCCACATTATTTAGCAAGAAAAAGGCTCATGGGGCCACCCTAACTATAGGTGAGAATAAGAGAAGAGGGGAGATATGAAAAGGGAAGACCACCCTAAATGTTACCTGCCCTGTGATCCAGATATTACGCCTTTGAGGCAGAGCCCTGTAATAAATGGTTTGACAATCGAGGGTAAGGGCTATAACTGCCCAGTGGCTACCTGCTTTAGACTCCAGATTAACTTCTTACAAGGACTATGGGGTTCTTGGAAATCTCTGCACCAGCACCCTGATATCTGGCTTCTGTATCAGTCAGAGTCTCTCCGTTAGGAATTGGCACTTCCAGGCTACCAAAGGACTCCAGATCTACTTCTTCTTATGGGGCTTGATAAGACTTGTTACAGTCAAACCTCCCTGCAGCCATCCAGGAGATCAGGTGCAAAATAAGATACACACGATTTCTATATGTCTCCAGAAGTGAACTGGTTTATTTTTTGTAAAGGCAGCAATATTTATAGCAGGTACAGAGTGGGTGTATATAATATAACAATGAGAGGGTGTGGCAGACAATTACAGGGGATGACCCCACTTGTGGTCTAACAGTAGCCTTCTGAGAGCAATAGACTTAACCTCCAATACACATCCTGCCATCTCTAGCACATATCAGATGTGGTTAACTTTATCTGGAAAACAATGGGACAAAACAGAAGGAGGGAGGTGAGGGAGAGAGGGTAGGAAGGAGTGAGGCATGGGAAGGAGTGAGGCGAGGGAGAGAGGGTGGGAAGGAGGGAGGTGAGGGAGAGAGGGTCGAATGACAGGTGATGGAGAGAGGGTCGAAAGGAGGGAAGAGAGGTTGGGAAAGAGGGAGAGAGGGTGGGAAGGAGTAAGACAAGGGATTGAGGCGAGGGAGAGGGTGGGAAGGAGTGAGAGGATGGGAAGGAGAGAGGGTGGGAAGGAGTGAGGGGAGGGAGGATGGGAGGGAAGCGAGGGAGAGAGAGTGGGAAGGAGTGAGGCGAGGGAGAGAGATGGGAAGGAGGGTGGGAAGGAGTGAGGCGAAGGAGAGAGGATGGGAGGGAAGGGAGAGAGGGTGGAAAGGAGTGAGGCAAGGGAGAGAGTATGGGAGGGAGAGAGGTTGGGAGGGAAGTGAGGGAGAGAGAGTGGAAGGAGTGAGGCGAGGAAGAGAGATGGGAAGGAGGGAGGTGAGGGAGAGAGGGTGGGAAGGAGTGAGGCGAGGGAGAGAGGATGGGAGGGAGAGAGGGTGGGAAGGAGTGAGGCGAGGGAGAGAGGATGGGAGGGAGAGAGGGTGGGAAGGACTGAGGCGAGGGAGAGAGTGTGGGAGAGAGGGTGGGAAGGAGTGAGGCAAGGGAGAGGGGGTGGGAAGGAATGAGGCAACAGAGAAAGACAAGAAAGAGAAGAGAGAAAGAGAGTGAGAGAGACATCAAAGAGAGACAGGAATGAGAGAGAGCGAGACAGACAAAATACATAGAGAGAGGAGGGAGACAGACACAGGACATAAGGAGAGAGAGAGACAGGAGAGAAGGAAAGAGAGAAACATAAAATGATATGACATTGTCAATTATGACAGGTAAGTTACTAGTTATTATTATGAACATCTTCTCGTGTGAGAGCGCTCCGCACCACAACACAAAGTATAATAAATGAATATGTTTTGCACATATGAGCTTTCCATGGGATTGGCTTCTGGGTAATGATTATGAGATACTGGGCCCTATTATGTATTTCTATATTTCACAATATTTCTTGAAGAGCTGCATTTGAAGAATGTAAAACATATTCTCTAATTTAAATCCTTTTATTTGCAATTAAGCTGCAGTGGAACCTACCATATTTATTTCTGCTAATCCGCTTCCTGAAGTGGGAGAAGACTTTAAATGCAGATGGCACTACTATCAGCACAAGGAGGATGTGTTATCTAAGACTGCCAGTGCTAACAACCGAACTAATTAAAACCTTATGGGTTCTGTAAACATATCATTCTGAGAAAATAGCAGAAATAATCATCCCAGAAAATAAACTGGATCCACACAATAAAGAATAATTGCATATTATGTTCAGGTTTTGTTATTCAGATGACTATTGACCACAGTAGTCTTGTAAAGGTCTTTGGACACTTAAGTGCAATTAGTGTTTGTTCCACCTGAGTTAGTTTTCTTGCCCCGGGGTCCTGGCAGTATTTGGGACACCAAAAAGGTCTTACGGCTGAATCAGCTGGTGCTGCAGACATCACAGGCTCCTCTGTGTCCTTATATCTGATCTCGCTTTGCTGCTCGGTTACACACCTACTTAAGTCTGTCTCAGATCTTTCCTTAAATAGAGTCACATTGCAGGGAAGGTGTTACCTGCACGGCAGGTGTCTGTGACAGGCAAGGAGGGGGGTAATTGGTGGGTATGTCAGCCCCATCTGGATCGCTACCTTGGTGAAGGGGCTTGTGTACTTCACAGAAGATGTGAGCTATATCATGTAGGCTCACCCAAGATGGGCAGCTCATAGCAGAGAGAGCAGACAAATTGTGGTCTACTGTCGAATGAACTGGCAACCCGCTCCAGGATCTTTACCAAGAAAACCATATGGATAAACACAACCAGAAACAGATGTGCTGTGTCCTTATGGTCACCAAGAGTCAGACACGACTGTAGGGCTGGACAATAACAACACATGTCAGCAGTTATCTACAGCTGGAGTCAAGTTATCAGATGGGAAAAGCATAGGAACAAGTGTTTTCCTTTTATAAATTGTGGCCAAATAATTGAGTTATAAGTAGTTGTAGTTAAGAGGCTTTCAATAGAATGGATCCACCCACCCCTGATTCTGTTGTATACATACTAAGCAGCATTGTGGGGGTGACGCTGGAACCGGCTGTGCAGGCTGAGTGGGGACGTGCTCAATGGGGACGTGCTCAATGGGGACGGCTGGATTTTCTCTATTATTTAGTGGTAGAGTGAGAAAGAGGAGAGGGAGGGAAAGGGAGAGAGAGAGAAGGAGGGTGAGAGAGTAAAAGGGAGGGAGAGGGAGGGAGAGAGAGTAAAATGGAGAGAGAGACACACAGGGGGAGAGGAAGAGGGAGACAGTGGAGGGAGGGAGATAGAGGGAGAGGGAGGGAGGAAGAAATAGAGGGGGAATGGGGTGAGAGAGGGGAGGGAGGGAAAGGGAGAGAAAGGAACAGGGATAGAGACGCACACAGGGGGAGAGGAAGAGGGAAACAGTGGAGGGAGGGAGGGAGATAGAGGGAGAGGGAGGGAGGAAGGGAGAAATAGAGGGGGAAGGGGGCGAGAGAGGGGAGGGAGGGAAAGGGAGAGAAAGGAAAAGGGAGAGAGACACACACAGGGGGAGAGGAAGAGGGAGACAGTGGAGGGAGGGAGGGAGAAATAGAGGGGGAAGGGGGCGAGAGAGGGGAGGGAGGGAAAGGGAGAGAGGGAGAGAAAGGAAAAGGGAGAGAGACACACACG